>BLKR01006102.1:0-64864 GCA_011170035.1 Teleogryllus occipitalis
ACGCTCACCCGACACGCTCACCCGACACGCTCACCCGACACGCTCACCCGACACGCTCACCCGACACGCCCACCCGACACGCCCACCCGACACGCCCACCCGACACGCCCACCCGACACGCCCACCCGACACGCCCACCCGCCACGCCCACCCGACACGCACACGCGACCCGCCCACGCGACACGCCCACCCGACACGTCCACCCGACACGTCCACCCGACACGCCCACCACGACATCGCCGTACACAGCTCACCCCGACTGCAGCTCACCCGACACGCTCACCCGACACGCTCACCCGACACGCTCACCCGACACGCTCACCCGACACGCTCACCCGACACGCTCACCCGACACGCTCACCCGACACGCTCACCCGACACGCTCACCCGACACGCTCACCCGACACGCTCACCCGACACGCTCACCCGACACGCCTCCACGACACGCCCCCCCCACACGCACACACGAATTGCCCACACGGTATGTTCACGAGGCACTCCCACGCGACATGTCCTCGCTATACACTCACACGATAGGCCCACGCGACATGCCTTCGCGTCATGCTCAGCTTATAACCCCGCTCCCGTGCCCCGCCCCCGCCCTTTGCCCTCATCCCTTCGTCCATATTCACGCCTGCCTCCCCGCCTACACATTACAGCCACAAATGGGTCGTTTTCCTCCACCCAGTTCTTACCCCGATCTTTCCCTTCATTTCCACTCTCACCAGCCACCCACCGCCTTCACGTTCCTTCAAGACGCCCCCGCACTGACCTCGCTCTGCGCCCAGACGCGCCGACTGCGCTTCCTGCCCTCGCCCCTTCACTCCCTCCCCTCTCCCTCCCGCCGGCGCACCATCCTCTCCGCAGCCACGCCCCCGCGCTGCCTGCTGCCAAGATTGTTCTCAGGCAGTGATGGCCGCCCCCGCCCGAAGGAAAGCTAACGAATCAAAAGGAAAGTGATGGGAAAGGTCTTTATCTAGTCTACGTCTCCAGTTTTATCACTCTATTGCTGAAGGTATAGAGGGAATTGCCGAAAGCGCATAAAAAAAGTGGTTTATGATGATTCGTTCAGACAATGCTGTTAAAGAAGCTATGTAGAACTAGTCGCGCTCTCCCCAATTGGGGATCTCCCCATTACAACACTATCACCATAATCACCTTCACAGCGCCGCTGCCGTTGTCGTTCCGATGTTATCTTCAAATTATGACATATAATCATTATCATCTTCTTCAACAATATCATCACGCTCACTATCACCGCCTCTGTCCACATCCTTCAGCACACATTACCGCCTCATTAAGGTCAAAATTAGTAGACTAGGCCTACCAGCTATTCCATTCTAAGGCAGTATTGTTGATCATTGCGAATTGACCGTTAAATGCCATTTAATAAAATTTGTAAACTGGAGAAGAAGATCCTTTGTAATTTTGACGAGATCATCTCGTTTATCACTCATTTTGCTTCAATAAATTTAAATTACTTGTCTGGTCACGTAGGTTTATTTCTTTTTTTATACCCATTTTGTGATACTTTCTAACTCGTCTTTTTAAAACTTTTTAAATACATTTTCATTGCCAGGCCACATACGTCCAACATATTTACAATAACCACTTCACTACTCAGCCCCCGCGAATTGGTCAGCGTGCTCGTTTTCGGACCCTAGGTTCGATCTCGGTCGGACAAGATTATTGAGTGCGTTTTCCTTGCAATGTTCCAGTATATGCTGACTGTGCGATGATGAGAAAACTCACTTCTTAGGTTGAGAAGACCAGAACACGGTGTAGGAATGCTTACGTGCTAATCACAGAAACCCCGTAACCCATGGCCGCAAGGTCGGGACGTCGCTGGTAGACCCAGGCTTCGTTAGAGGCTATTGCGCCGAAGTGCATGTATACTTTACTATACTGCGATTTTTACGTTGCTGCGTTTGACATTTCATCAGCTGCTACGGTGCCGTCCAATTGGAATCTTACACGTCACTACAGTAACGTCACTATGGTGGCGTTCAGACTTCCGATTGGATGACATCGTAACAGATGTTTTACTTCAAACGCAGCTCTGTTAAAACCGCAGTATACTCGTTGACTTGAGAACCTTTTTATTCCAATCCAAATGACCTTTCAAAGCGTTGTGACTGTTTATTCAGAGTCTCTCCCCAAATGCGTCGCGTTCCTAAGTAGAGAACAAATTACTACGATACAATTTTCTCGTTTATTACATTGTGTCCCAGATTGCATGTACCGTTAGTAAACAAGAAATTTCCTGAACACAGTGTGGCAAAGAGAAAAAAAACTCTTTACTTTCAAGAAAGAAACGTTATTCATTCTCCTACACAGGAGTGTTTGATGTAAATAATCCGTCATACTGCCAAGATTATTGCAGCAAAAAAGACGGAAACTAATGTAAGCGAGACAAATCAGTGTAATGTATGCAACGATTTCCTCGCTGGATTTAAGGTCAGTGATTTGCAGCGTTTAAAGCAAAGGATTACGTTTTGGAGTTCCGCCCTAATGGCCTTTGCCATGTGGCCTTATCAGAATTGTTCCGAGGAAATCCCCTATTTTCGGAAAGAGAGGAGAACAGAAAGATGGGCCGATTCCTCTAAGATACGTAGTGCTGCGCGGCATGGCAGGCAGATTTGCGAGGCCAAGTTATGAAAAATGAATCGCGGCGTGAGTAATCCGCTTATCGCAGAGAGAGAGAGAGAGAGAGAGAGAGAGAGAGAGAGAGAGAGAGAGAGAGTGGCTATGGATGCCAGACAGAGGGGGCCGTGCTTCTCAGACACGCGAGATTCAGGAGGCTCCGGATGTTGGTTACCGAGAAGCGAAACGTAACTTTATTTTCTCAATGTAAACGGATATGAAGGATAAAAGCATTGCGAAAATGCATCGCTTTTAATGTGGAATATTCATCTGGAGAGGAAGGAGTTAATGAAATGTTGGGTAAAGAGGAATCCATAGAAATATACATTTGACTAAATGTTAGATAAGTAATTTTACAAAGTTTGATCGTAAAAACGTACAATTAACAAATCGGGTAAAATATAAAATAAAAAAATTGTAAATATAGTCCAATGGAACAGCAAACATTTTATTACATGAATTTGAAATCAATTCCCTTTTTGCTATAGTTCTATAAAAACTATATTTGAATGCAACCTGTCTGTTTAATGTGATATACATTTGTTATAATAGTTAAATTCAGCAATCCTAAATCATCCTACATACTTCAGGATACGGATTAGGTCATAGTAATGTAAGAGTTGTTCATGAATCGCGATATTCTATGTGGCCGTTTTTATGCAACAATGCAGCTTCTAAAGAGAAACTTTTTAAACTAGATAAAAGGTTATCCGAATAACACAAATATTTATTTAAAATACGTCTCGACGTACTATTCAAATAATGTAAACGAATCAGCAAACGTCCATCAATGGAAAATGTCTAAAAAGGTGAACGCGACGTTTCATATTCGCACTCCCTTCAAATTTTATTTAAAACACCTTCAGATCCCTTCTAGGCAATAAAATGGATTTCGAGTGATTTTGTTTTACCTGTGTCAAATGAACCACTCAATTCAAAACGTGTCAAAAATGTCTTGATGTTTTGCATGCGTTGCATCCAACATGTTCCCTAAGACGAAATTCTTCGCCGCGTGTTCACATGTGCGCGTGCTCACATGTGAGCGCGCTGCTCGCAGACTGGGCTCTCGCTGGAAGTCTGCCTCTCGGGGCCCTGCCCGGGCTGCGGCAGCCGTAACTCCTGATTACAGCGTGCGAATTACCATGGTAAACAGGCCGCGGACGCAGCAGGGCCGCCGGCGTTTTTGTACAGCAGCTCATTGCAACGCGCCCGCCTCTGCTGCGCCATCCCCACCCACGCCCCTCCCTTTGACCCTGTCGTCTCCCTGTCCTCGCGCCAGCCCAGCTCCTGCTCACCCGCCGCCCCCGCCGCCAACCCACCTCTTTCTCCCGCCGCGCCCATCAGCTAGCTCCTCTGCTCACACCACGCCCCACTCTATCTCCCTACTGTCAGCCTCTGTCGCTGGCGTACCTCCGCCACTCCATCTCCCCCTCTCGCGCCCTCACGCAGCCCCTCTGCTCTCACCCCTCTCCATTCCGTCTCCCCCTCCCCCTACCTTTGTCCCTCTCCTTCCTCCCCGTGGACTTCCGTCCATTGACTTACAGAGACCGACGCTGGGCCTCGATTCGGTCCAGCGTCAGCGTCTGTCTCTGCCCTACCTTCACCTTACCCCTCACTCAGCCCCACTGCTCATATCACTCCCCATTCCATATCCCCCTCCACCTACCTTTGTCACTCCCCTTCCTTCTCCAACCACGATTCGGTCCAGCGTCAGCCTCTTTCTCCGCCCTTCCTCCACCCCTCCATTTCCCCCTGTCGTGCCCCTTACTCAGCCCCTATGCTCTCACCACCCCCCATGTCATCTCCCCTACCCCTAGATCTGCCTCTGCCCTTCCTTCCCTGAACTCGAGTCGGCCCAGAGTCAGCCTCAGTCTGTCTTACCTTCATACCTCTATTTCCCCCTGCTGCGATCTTCACCCAGCCCCTCTGCTCCCGCCACGCCCCATTTCCTTTCCTCCTACTTCTGCCCCTCCTCTTCCTTCGCCGACCTCGATTCAGCCTACTGTCAGCCTCTGTCTCTGGCGTACCTCCCCCCCTCCATCTCCCCCTCTCGCGCCCTCACTCAGCCCCTCTGGTCTCACTCCTCTCCATTCCGTCTCTCCCTCCCCTACCTCTGTTCCTTCCCTTCCTTCCCGTGGACTTCCGTCCATGGGCTTTCAGAGACCGACGCTGGGCCTCGATTCGGTCCAGCGTCAGCATCTGTCTCTGACATACTTCCACCCCTCGATTTCCCCCTGCCGCGCCTCTCACCCAGCCCCCTGCTCCTACTACTGCACCTCGCCCCGCCCCTGCCTATCTGCCCGGCGCTGTTTTCGCCTCTGCCTCGTCTGCCTTTTCCTCTCTTGACTCGTTTCTGCACCCTGCCTTCCGCTCCTCCTTCACTCACAGCTTTCGATTTGCTTTCCAATCTCTGCATATCTTTTCGTTCTTATTAAGTAATTCTTCTTAACAAACTTATTATAACAACTGGTGTCTGCCGTCTCATCGTGCTCGTTGTTTGTTTGTTTTTCATTTATTCCTGCTTGGCCCGAAGACCCTCAGCAGCCGAGTGCCATACAATGAGGGTTCATTGCATTATATTAGCATTGTATAAGAAACATTATTGACATGAATATATTGAGTACACGTAGATTAAATGTGCGAAGCCACATCGGGTACATGATGATCAGAGAGGGTTGAAGAACTGTCGCGGTAGTTTCCGCTTTAATCTATTGTAGGGAGGATTTTGTTTTCCAATTTTCAAATGTACGGCTGAAGAAATCTGGGAGATTTTAGGATAGAAGCGAGAGAATAGAAGGGAGAAATAGACAGAGGTCGCAGTAATGCCGTGTTTGTTGTGTGGGAGTTAGGCACAAACCAGGGAGCTTTTCTAATGGTTCAGAGGAAATGTGCTCGTTGTGATGAGGATCTCGTCATTCTGTTTCAAGTCATTTGTATTTTTCTTCGCCTTACCTGCAATGTTTTCATCAACAAACAACCATAATGTCCGCTAATTAATACCTACAGTCTCCACTTGGCTATTAATTACCGATTAATTAGCTGAGATCGCTAGGGCGGATGCGCTGAAGCATCTTAATCTCAGTACGAACTGGGTCTCGGGTGTAGATGTTTGCTTGTGTGTTGTGTAAGGTGATTTCCTCTCAACGACCCTGTATCATGACTTCAGATCCTTATATTCTTCTCATTTCCTTCCAGAATAAAGAGACGATCGTTCATAGATTTACAGATACCTACTGGATATAGCGAATTGGTGCATTGAGGGATCTCCTCGTTATCTACAAAGGTGAAAGTGCCGAGTTGGTCCATAGGGACACCTCGAAAAATTATTTTGTAGCCGATTAAAGTCGCTTTTTTGGAAACTACGAAAACGGCTTCAACATATGTTTTCCTATGTAGAAACTGTATATTAGCACACAGTAAACTGCATTATAAATATAGTGCAATAATGTGAAAAATTTTAATTTTATATAGTGTAATGTGTGGTCTAGCAAAAGACATCACACAAGATTTTATAAAGTTGAACAAAAAAAGCAACGAACACACAGGTCTCGTACGTCCGTCCTGCAATTTTTACCGCACCACAAGCTCGATTTAACACACGCCCGAAATACCGAAAATATACTGAATCAATTCACCTCTTACCCTATTTCACCCCTTCTTTTTCCTTTTATTACTTCCTTGTAACTCCCTAGCACGCATGCTCTCAAAGCTTCCGGTTATTTTCCGTTGAATTTCGTCCGTGTTTCTCCCCGCGCCGTATCGTTATAAACACACACATAACTTACTATTAAGCTCCACTCCACAGCATATTATTTTTAATGTATGCAACGTACTGGCGGTCTTTAAAATTTCATTAGTGTAACGATGGCCTATTTTTCCTTTCGAAGACAGGATGATTAAATGAAAATGGTTTGTTACCTCATGCAAATTTTTCGTGGAAAATAGCGTTAACGAATGTGATGGGGTAGCGGCGCGTTTGGTAGCCACACGAGCGTCTGCACAAGGTCGGCCACTGTTTTGACGCGCAGAATCGCAGAGAATTTAGTTGGGATGTTGAAATACGATTATCGTTTGCGACCTAATCGCGGCGAGCACGTTTATTTAAATACAGGGTGTCAGTGAAATTGGCGTTACCGATCACCAGCGGCGAAGTGCATGTGGATTCGATAAAAATGTGTCCGGAGAATGTAAGACGGTGGAAGTCAACAGTAGTATTTTGTGATTCTGATGCGATGAGGTGCGCTTGTTTGTTGATCGTTTTGGAAATGAGGCCGCGAATGTTTGTAGGGCGATCCCATTTTGCGTAATATCAAACTTCTTACATCCGAAGAGGATGTTATATCTCAACGTACTTTAAGAGAAAAGTTAACTTGTTGTCTTGAGTTGTGGTTTGCTGCAAATGTGGTTTGGAATGTTAACCTGTTTTCTCTAGGATACATCTTAAACTCGTCTTTACCTTTCAAAAATATCGTATAATATTTATTAAAATTTAAACTGATCTTATTTGTCAAAATTTGTTTTCGGAAACCCTGATTAAAGAATAATTTGGTAATACCAAATTAATATCAAACATCTGAAATCGTGCTGTTAATTCTTTTGTTTTTTGCAAAGGATATTCGTATAATCATCAAAGAGAATGCTTTTCTCCCCTTTCTTCTTAATGAGAGATTTCAGCTTACATGTAGATAAAAGAGAATGGGCCCTAAGATCAAATCCTTCGGTACCCATATTCAATTGGCTACGAACCGGAAAGATTGGAGAACAATGTTATTTCATTCCAGTAAAGAATTTCTGCTCTTTGAGATTTTTCTTTAAGGTAAGAAGGTATACAATTCGGATCAACACACCGAATTCCATATGAAGGTAATTTTCAAAGCAAAAATTCACTGCCCGTAAACTTAAATGCTTTCAAGATATCTAAAATTATTCCAATTAATTTCGGATTTGATTCATTGATGAAAAAATATCTTTGAAAAAAAATGCAGCGGTGCCAAAGACCTTGATATTCTACATACGTGTTGACACTCTGTGTTTACCATTCGAGTTTTATTACTTCGTACAGACTCTGCGAGACTCGAATGTATTTCAACCTAGTAGATTCTCTCAAGTGAAATACGATAGTTCTGACCACTATACTATTTGTCACTCCCAGCGGGTGGAACTAGTACAGTCGAACTTTTCAATTCCTATCTCGACAATTGAAACGTCTGTAGGAAAATAATATTCGTTTCTCTGGGGAGAATTTTTCCCTCCGTACCCTTATTCCCTGTGGGATTATAGACCGTAGCGCCATACATGACATTTAGTTCTTCTAGGCAATGCAATAAATTAATGAACAGCAATTTAAATGATTTGATAGAACGTGGAGTGGCTTGTCTTTGACGTTCGATCAGAAATATATATGCTGTACGTGGGGTTTGAATCTACTATTATTGGTTCCGCAAAGTGCATTTTTAAAATGAGATTCGATCGTTCTAAATGTTCAGAGGAACGTCATCTCTTTTTATTTTTGCATTACGAAGCGTTTTGATATAAGTGAAAATTGTACTTAACAATATTAAACGAGCTGTAAATACCATATCATTATAACTTAAAGTAATAACAACAGAAATAAATAATTTCGGTTCTTAAAGAAGTTCGCATAAACGTTTATCATGGCGCGTATTGAAGTTACTTGCCAATTTTCTGTGATTGTTACCAGCACTTTACAATTGTCTGAGTGGACGGCTTTAGATAATCTAAAACTATAAATAGAAGGGAATGTGCGTATCTGTGTCGCAAAAACTTCTCGACCGATTTCGCTGAAACTTTTACATTGTGTTCTTATTACTAATGGGAGTGTTTAAAGAGTAATTTGAATTAAATCGAACGTGTGAGGGCGTTGATGATTTATGTCGACTCAAGCGTCCCTGAACTCTACGCTACCCGTTACACAGTCACGAATTAAGCGCGTTTCTAATGCATACGATCATTCCACCCCTGCGATTGTGTAATATCGGCTAGAATTATTACATGAAGCTCGGACAAATAAATCAAATTTCTCCAAGACATTGTCATAGCGCACGCATGCCGAAATTTGAGGGAGAGCGATTTAACAATAGGATACTTGACAACAATGCGCAAACCAGAACACAGAACAAACCCACACTTGCGAGAAATTATTTCACCTATTCGACTGTTTGCACAGCGTAACGTAAAACATGATTAACAATCACGTGAGCAATAGTGTGTGATGTGTAATACACTGCTACAGCGAAGCATTGCCGAATCCACTAGTTTGTAATAAGTGTTTCCCTTCTTCAAAAAATCCCTAAAAGACTCCCTTCTTCAAACGCACCCTGTAGAGGGACGATGGCCAGCTGCCTCGTGGACAAATCCGCGCCCCCCGCTCCCCTTCCCACACTCATTGGCCCGACCGGGCGCCGTCGAGTGAACGCACCTTGCGGATGACGTGGTTGACCTCAGGGGACGTCAAGGTCCGGAATGAGATGTCAACCGCCGCGCGCCCCGCGGCTGCTCGTGGCGCCACTCTCCACCCCCACCCCCTCACTCCACCCCGCCCCCACCGCGGCACTCCCCGCCGCTGGGCCTGACAGCCCTCCTCTAATGTGCCCAATAGATCCAAAATTTAGCTCCAACGGAGATGAAACTTCTTTCATGTAAGAAGTATGTAATTGCGCCGATCCCAGAAATTCTTAAAGGAGATATGTTCGTATCTGATGGGTGCAATTCTCCTAATAAGTAACGTTGCAAAAAGTTAGTGGATTGGAAAGTAAATTGTAAACTCATGTCTGTGTATTTTCTTTGGCTCTTTTAATGTTAGAAATCTGTGTAATATCAGGAATTTTGACAGTTACTAAGACACCTTTGCAATGTCTTTCTAATTTAGAATTAGTATTTATCATGAGTGATGTGATACTGTATAATACCTCGGAATCACAAACAACGTAAGAGGACTAGATACATTAAAAGTTGCTTTTGTCCAATTGTCGGTGGCAAACCTTGTTATTACCATTAAAATTAAAAGAGCTAATTATAATTTATATCTAAATACCACTATATGTAGTATTTTTTTGTTATTGACAATTGATGTATACATAGAACACATAACTCGACTTCATTTCACTTCCTTTCAAAGTACTTCAAAAACAAAAACGAAATATTGATATAAGAAAATCCTGCAATATTAAGAAAAAAAATGAACTACAAGCAAAAAAATGTCGTCGTAAATGATTGAATTTTATATGCTTGTACTCTTTCAGTAACTGGATTTGTAATATCTGTCACATGAGAACATTGAAAACTGAAATATTTTGAATGTTCTGTCTAGACTCGATTTATAATTTTGGATCCTTCATTGGCTTACATATATTTTCTACCTGGTTTACAATCGCAGACAGACATCTTTCAAAGAAAACTTCCTAATTTGACTTAAATTAAAATATCTCAAATTCCTTTAGTGTTCAAAACATCTGGTTCCCGTAACTTTTTAAATTTCAATTTGTTGTCTTTTTTTTAAAATTACTTTTGTTATCCAAAGGATTAATAAGGAAGTTTAAAAGAAATACTTATTAAAAAATATTTGATAAATAATTGGCAAGATTTGATTATCTTTCGCAGCTTGTACCACTGAACTTGTCGACAAACATTTTTATGCGTGTGTTAAATACGAATCATTCATTCAAGCAATGCCGCACATTTTATGCTCATTAAATAGTGTATTGTTCTCTTGTTTACATGTTATTTCCTATCGGATATAAGCCAGCCGTTTCAGTGTGCAAATGCTTTCTAGTCATGAGATCCAATTAACGTGCATGCACAACGGCGAAATTCAGAAACGCAGGGCTGCCACCACCCAGCGCGTAAATCAGCAAAACGCCTGTGGCGGTCACCTCTTGACTTTTCATCTCGTTTCTCCTGTCTGCGGTTCCCTCTCGCCCTCTCATTGCGAAATGGCACCGCGGTGTAAATTCCCGAGGCTTTTCCCTGGTCGCAGCCACCCTAACGTTGCTGCAGCCTCCAGGATAACTACCGCCTGCCTCTTGATTCTCCCTATTCCACCACAGCTGCTGCTCCAATTGCCCTTCGCTTGTTTTTGCTTCTAGTAATGTCAACGCATCCGCATTTTCAATAACACAGTTGCGTCGGAATCACTTTAAACTCATTGTCATGATTTCTATCTCAACAGCCTCCATTACAAGCTTCTCCATTGCTTTTACTAGTTTGAACGCCAGATAGGTCTGCAATAATTACCAATTACCTGTTCTGCTTATTAGCAGCACCATCATGCTAGAGCCATATTTGAATTCGCTTTCGTCAATCATCATTATCTCAATATTATCATCATTATCTCGACTGTCATTATCACTTCCGATGTATTTATGTTTATCGTTACATTGCCTTCCATGCCAGGCTTGCAGACTTCAACATAAGGAATTTTAATTCATCCTATCACCCTCTTCATTATAGCCTTCATCATTACTCCATCTTATGCTCCACACACATTGTTTGGGTGTATATGTCAAGTTACCATGGTTACCTTTTAGTTACCATGGTCTGTTTTACATTGTTTCGTACGGACGCAAAAATGTGGCCGAATACAAAAATATTCTTAGCTTTTGCATATGGTACATCTTTCGACCTCTGACAGTTGCATTCATTTCAATAATCTTATTTATCTTCTAATTTTTCTTCGTATATTCTTATATTTTCTTCCTATTTCGTACTGTTTCCTGTTTTTCTGAAAATGATCGTGTCCGTTGAGATCTCCATTTCGTTTCACTATACCACATAGATCTTTAATAGTTCAAGTCCTGGTGTTGGCTACGAGACTGCAATGCGTGCCTATAGCGTTTTCTGAATAAACAATACGAAAATAAAGTTATAATTAGTCAGAATAAGTGGAATACATTCACTCGTGGTCATTAGCCACTACCATTTTTTCCAAGTTTATGGATATGTAGACATTAGGCTGAACAAAATTATACACCTTTGCACGTAATTTTAAAGCGATTAAATTCAAAAAGATAAACAGAGAAACGTATACTGTAATACGTTTATGTGAAAATTATATACTTTCCCCCTTCATGGCAATAGACTCTATCATTTTCCAAAATTTTCTGTTTGTGTGGAATTATCTTCATTGCGACGGATAAAATGTTACTGACAGTTTTTTTAAAGTAATTTAATACTACAAACCTAATTCAAAAAAAAGTTTTAATTTTTTTTCATCTCTCTTTCCATCTTATCATCTTGCTCATTCAAACATTGCATTTCAAACATTCTCATAATTTTCATCATTTGAAAAGCTATTGGTTGTTTCTTGGCCTAACTGCTTAACTCAACAACCTCTTAAATTAAGAGATGAGCTTGTGAATCTACTGCCACCATTATACAGGGAGATCAGTCTAAAATGCAACCTACAGCAGGCAGAGCAAATTGCACAGGTAACTATGTTTGGGGGGGGGGGGGTCGGATACTGGTCGGCCGTTTCAAGCAGGTAAACTGTCGGGAAGTACGCTTAATCCCTTCTCCTCTAATGTCACACAGAGGAGAACAGGTGTCCGTCGTAGCCATGAGTTAAACGAGAAAGGCACGCGCCTGCTTCTTTGGCGTCGACAGACAATTGTATTGAGATTAACAGTAATTTCTTTATAAATTATTTAAATATTAATTAAGCTAGCCATGTAAAATATATTTTAGGTGGATTTAATAACAAACTTTGCTTGTTTCAATTACTCAACAAATATGCTTCAGAAATGTACACATGTTTTTTCTTACTGTTTTAAATAAATATTAATTCCAGATTCGCAGAACAAATGTTTGTGGTAATTATTATTATTATTATTATTATTATTATTATTATTATTATTATTATTATTATTATTATTATTATTATTATTATTATTATTATTATTATTATAAGGCTCAGTAATCAGTGAATAACAATTACTGCTTAAATTGTCAGTGAAAGATTGTCATTGCTTGGTGATGCATAACAGCTTTGCTCATCATCCCATGAGAGCATTTGCTGCATCCCGATGTAAAGCTTCTTCTTCAATCGTCCGAATTGCTCCCCGAATGTTTCTTTGCAGCTTTTCGAGATTATATGGCTTCTTCACATAAACATTACGTTTGAGGCATCCCTAAAGGTAAAATTTGGTGAGGACAAATCAGGCAAATGAGAGGACCACTCGTGAAATTATTCTGTTCCCAAAATTATCTTCTAGAAATTGCCTTGTGGACTTGGAAGTATGTGATATCGCCCCATTGTGATGAAACTTACAATTTCTTTCATCCTTTTCAACATGGGATTTTCATCAAAATTTATCAATATATTCTGATTGGTATCTGCCGTTATGATTTCTTTGAAAAACAAAGGACCAATTATTCTGCGTCGAGGAATGGCACTCCATACTCAAATCTTTTTTAACGCAATGGTCTCTCTTCTGTTTCCTGTGGTCTCTCAGTATCGCAGAGTCTGCTGTTTACAAGGTTAATATCAAAACCAAGCGTCATTACTAAAAAGCACCTTATGAAGGATATCAAGAACTTCGCCAACAAATCGTCGTAGCACATTACAGTAATTCATGCGAGAAGCCAGATTAGGAACCGTGAGCTCCTGAGATATCCGCTGTTTGAATGCGCGTTTTCAATTTTTTGTGCCACAGTGTGGACTTCCGTACGAAAAATTACATTGCTACTGAAAATTTCTTAATTACGTTTTCGGTGAAGTTGATAGAACATCCCGAACTTCCTCCAGTTTTTGGCTGCGTGAGCACTGTACCGCCACCCACCACTACTCTCTTCTCCAAGCCATTCACCTTCTCCTCCTCCTCCTCCCCCATCTTTCCTCCACCCACTTCTCCACCGCCGCCTCCTCTTCCTTGTCTTCCTCGGCCGGCATTTGCCCCGCACCCGCAGAACATCCTCCGACAACCCCGCTGGTTGCACCACCTCCAGCACATCAACCGCCGAGTGTTTTGTGGAGCCTAAACCGCGAAGTAGGTTAAGCACCTGCTTTGCCGCTTCTTTCCCGCATCCCTTCGCCTCCCAGGCGGAGCTAAATGCGCTGTTATCCCAGAAAAGAGGTGGCGGCGGCGGCGGCGACGTCGGCGGGAGAGCGGGGACGTCACAGGCAGGCAGAGGCGTTGTATCGGCGAGGCAATAAAAGGAACGAGTGAAAAAGCGTGGGCAGAATGATTGGAAGCTCAGGATTCGCGTCCATAAAGATAGCGCCCGTTGCGGTGTGGCGATACGGCAGACGAGGCCCCATTGCGATCGCTATATTTGCGAAGGTGGAGGCGGAGGCGGGGAGGATGTATGCGACGGAGTGAGCCAATTCGACGCGCTAGTACGTGTGGAGGTAGAATGGAGATAGTGTTTTCTGAGCGCCAGGGAAATGACAGTGACATATTGTTAGTAGTGCAGTGAAAGCCCCCAACATTGGCAACATGCTACAGTTACGCACAGGAAGAATTTCAATGTTTTGTAGGATAATGTATTTTTCTACTACAATGCAAGTTCTTATTGTATATTTTTCTGAGCTTCCAACTTATGTATAAATGAAAATAACTGAACCTTTGTGACGATCTATTTAGAAGCGCCCAATATTAGACATTAATTATTAAAAGAACGCTTAATTTTCTTATGTAAACATGGACGAACAATTGAAAGTAACGATAAAGTGGAAAGTCGTCTTTTGTTTTCAAACCACGCGGTCGGAAAATCGAAGCGAACGTGAGAAGGAAGAGAGACGCCCTGCGAGACACGTCGTGGTCGAGTCGCTGAGAACTGAAATGTTCATGATTCAAAATGTTAAATGTTTTAAGTGATGGGAAGACATTCTTTGTTTTGTGTGGAACACTGAACGGGAATTCCAGTGATTACAGAATTGCCGAGCAACAGAAAGGGAAGTTTCGAAAAAAAAATCATTTTTTTATCATTCAAATTTTATAGCAAAGCCAAGAATGTTTTAACTTTTAAGATAGATTAACTTTTAAGAATTTTGATGCACAGCAAAATATTCAGAACTCGACACGTTCCACAATTCTTAGAAAGTATCACAAGTTCACTTCTGGTTCTGTCACGAAAATGTGGCCGAATATTTCTCTCAAGTCCGATTCTTGCTCTACCACACGAAAATATTTCAAAGTCTGAACACGTAATGTAGACCCCCGAAATTTTTACAAGTCCTAACATGCACAAACTAATCTATTCGCGAGCGAACTGCTCACCGTCACGACATGCGACAGAATTAATTTTATCGTCCATTTAAAAACCCACAATGCCTTGCCTTTCGACAAAATGCCCACACTTCCGTTTTAATAACCAGTCGACGCTTCTTCAACCAATCCACAAATCTCTTATATTTCCTCCTACTCACGCCGTCACCTCCACGGTCAGATGAATGTTTTTTATCCTGACAACAACCACGACGTCGTTACTAAGGCGCCATATTGCTTATTATTTGCCCTAACCATTTCGCCCATTTACGACAAATATTATGTAATAAAACATGTCCCCATATATATATATATATATATATATATATATATATATATATATATATATATATATATATATATGTTGTTTTTCTTTGTTCTATATGTATGATTGATATTAAGACTCGCGAAGAGAATTTCGCTAACATATGAAAGAATGTGTAAAAAATTCGTTGAATGGTGCTTCGCAATCCACGTTTAGAAAGATAACAATAAATTATTACAAACGGGTTTGTTTATTTGTATAATTTCAGGAAGAGGTTGTGAGGATATATATAAATAAATAGATGTATAGAAACCATGACACTTTTGACATAAACATGTATCGAGAAAACGATACTTTTCGGAAACGATATGTATAACTACAACGTTCGGATATAGAAACTTTACACTTTATAGAAATATAAAATTTGGTCAGAACTCCACAAATGCACTGTAAATCGTAACGTACGCGCGACGTCATTCAGAGAGCTGCTCATCTTCAGAGCCCCTGGCGCAACTGTGTGAAAGCGAAGGCAAAGGCGAAGGAGAAGGTGAGACGAAGTCGAAAGGAAAGAAGGCGAGGTGAAAGCGAAGGCGAAAGCGGAGGAGAAGGCGAGACGAAGGCAAAAGCAAAGGAGAAAACGAGGCGAAGACGAAGGTGATGACGAAGACAAAAGCGACGGCGACGGTGACGACGGCGGCGAGGGCGAAGGCGAAGGTGTTCTGGCCATCGTGCCACACTCTGCATCTGACGCCACACTCGGTAGTCTTTCAGGAGCCCTCAGTATGCAGTCTCGATCACTAAAAGTTGTCTCAAAGTCATGTTCGGTTTCATTTCATTTTAACAAAATAAAGCATTAGAACTCAAAATTAATGAACAAAATACGAGTATCTAATAAATTATGGGCCGAAGGAACCATCCTAACGAACTGGAAGATAATATTTGAGTCAACGAAAGGCAATGATGGTCCTACTAGCATTACTGCGAGTAAATACACTACATACAAAAACTTTTTCTTCTTTTTTTAAGAAAGAAGATTCAAAGCTGGCCTTCACTTCCAATGCAGAGGGACAGGATGACAAGTGGACAGTGATAATGGTAATGTTGGTTCCTCAATCAGTTGCTCACAGTGGTAAGTATGTGGTTCAAGAAAATAAACTTACTACACTGCGCGAATTCTTCAGTTCTTAGGGTACTACATTTTTAAACACACGGACATTTTTAATCACATTGAACAATTCCTGAAACTTCTCTCCGCAAGAATAATCACTAAGGGTGTGTTGGAATGCTTAATATTCACTATTTTTTGTTCGAAGTTAGCCCTTGAACTTTCATAAATATATATCATCATTCTTCGTGACAATATATTAATATATTCATATTTTGTGTTGTCACCCCTAAAAACCCATCGCCGCTTGTGTTCCTGAAAAATAAATAAATAAATAAATAAATAAATAAATAAATAAATAAATAAATAAATAAATAAATAAATAAATAAATAAATAAATAAATAAATAAATAAATAAATAAATAAATAAATAAATAAATAAATAAATAAATAAATAAATAAATAAATAAATAAATAAATAAATAAATAAATAAATAAATAAATAAATAAATAAATAAATAAATAAATAAATAAATAAATAAATAAATAAATAAATAAATAAATAAATAAATAAATAAATAAATAAATAAATAAAATAAAAACAAACAAATAAAACATTTTGTTATTGGTCGTGGAAAAGGAGGAAAGGAAGAAATGAATATTGTGAGTGTTTAATTAGTTTACAAGGCGTGTGTGCGTCCACGGCTAAGAACACGAGATAAGAGGCCAGACGTTCAGAAATTGTCTCTTGGCAGAGGTCTATATTAAGCCAAGATTTGCATCTGATTTAAAATCGCTGCACACTGTTATTTAGACTCGTAACAACAAAAAATTGCTGTACTAAACAGAGTAACATTTCATTATAATAAATAATGGAGGCATCATAATTATCCTCTTAATCATAATTATCATAATTTGTAGAGCAGTGGCAGGCTCTTATTTCAATGTCACTTTTATTTTCTATGGCATGTTTTTAGTTTTTATATTGAGTTTTCGTTTGATTTTATTGTAATTTGCCATTCGAGAAGGACCAGTTTTGTAATTCTGCACAAAAAGAAGAGATAATGAAGTGGAAGAATTACAGCTGACCATTCTTTAAAGATTACTGAATAAATGCAACATACCACCTCTTGGCTTCGCTGTGAAACATCAACAATATAAAATGTGTCTTCTTCCAAATCGTTAGCATTTCTCAAATATTAGTTTTTCACTGTTTTATGTTAAATTGGTAACTCCAAAACACTTTTACAGTATTGACTTGTCTAAGAAAATTAAGCTCATAACGAGTATACGATGGGGAAGCCATCTATATCTGTAATTTACCAGAAACGTAATCAGAATTCGGCGTTGAAAATTATTTGCAAATTGTTTAGGTGTGACTTCGAAAGAAAATGAAAAGGGTATGGTGGGAATGAATGTAGTCAAACTACTTCGATTATTTATCACAAGTCTCAGATCGATCCAAGGGTGTCAACTCCAATTGAAAACAGAATACTATAATTTAAATCATAATGAAGCACAACTGTGAAGATAACGAAAAAAACTAGAAGAGCACGAGTATGCTATAAATCAGTAACATCTATAACATCATATTTTCAAGTAAACAACAACAAAATACTTACTACACACTATCGTCGAGGAGGAGCAAGCATTCAAAAGGTGACATGTTTAAATTAAGGGGGCAGCAAGGGGGACACTGGTAGCTAGCTGGGGAAGTCGAACTACCGACCCAATAACGGCAAATCCATACATATAATAATAGCTTTAATTGATCTGACTTGCTTAATTATTTATATCCTAATAAAACAGCTTCCTCTTATTATTAATATTACCATATTGCTGACAAATCTCAATAACATTTACCTTCCAAATATTTGGACAAGAGGGATTCAGCACTCGTCAAATTGTTACTTACTTGGTCGTATGCAGACGGACCGTCCATGAACATTTTATTTATTTAAAGAATTATTTGATTGATTGCAAATTAATGAAATTAATCAGCCTTTTTAATATTAACAAATAAAGTATTTATTCACAGCTTAATCGGTAACACTTTACTTAATGAGCTCATTTATCAATGTTAATCCCGACCATAGTCATTCTTTTATACAAATCAACTAAAATGTCGGGATCTTCTCGGATGAATCCAAGCCGAAAGAAACGTCCAAGGTTCCACGATGTCTGCTCTCTTCAGTCGTCGCGATGATATTCTCTGCCTCTCCCCATTGACAACGCGTTACTATTCGGTGTCTGTGATTTAAAAAAATGTTAAACCACAACTCTATTGAATTATTGTCTAGTTTGTCAGAAAATCATAAATTAATTTGTCCGTGCTAGCGATAATAATAATAATAATAATAATAATAATAATAATAATAATAATAACGAATTTATTCCTCTACTAAATTCAATATTATGTTATTACTAATTCACTACATCATTCGACAACGCGTCCCCGTCTAATAGACTGGAGCGTACCGTACCTGAAGCATATAGCTCGGCTGCCGGTGATAGAAAGAAGCCGACCTTCCCTCCTCTGGGTATAATTACGCCTCCTAGGCACACCG
This sequence comes from Teleogryllus occipitalis, assembly GCA_011170035.1. Classification (NCBI taxonomy): domain Eukaryota; kingdom Metazoa; phylum Arthropoda; class Insecta; order Orthoptera; family Gryllidae; genus Teleogryllus; species Teleogryllus occipitalis. The sequence continues at coordinate 18,805 of BLKR01006102.1, forward strand.
TTATCTTATTCCACAAAGGGCTTTGTTTCCATTCACCTATGCAGACTATGTGGACTGCACGTGTTCATTTCTCCATGTCTGTTTATTTACGTCCGCTATCATAGCAATATATCCACGTCTCCATTCCCTCTGTGTTCCCAAATAAAGCAAAATAACGTAACGTTTAATGTTTATCTTGATACGGTAGGATTTTCGGGCTTATTACAATATCCATTTGACAAAATTTGCGTTCTTCTGTTGTTTTTACTTAGAATTTTATTTTCAGAAAAAATGTGATATATCTTACAAACATTAAGTAGTACTATATTCATTGAGTTAAAGACGGTGTTGAAAGATGTAAAATGTGTGCTATATTTTTCATATTTAGTAGGAAAATGGCGTGAACATATCACGCTTTAAATGTTTGCTCGTAAAGAAGACAAACCTTGTTTTTTTAAACTTCCCTGCAATTAATTCCAGGTGAGGGTAGTGTAGTCGACAGTGCGAAGTTTCTCCATTCGAGGCGTTAAGGTGCTGATGACGACATTCAAGTGCCTAACTATTCAGGGCTGAGTGAAAAAGAGAGAACTTCTCTAAGGGTAAATTCTGCAAATAAGTAATAAATAAAAAAGCAATAAATAAAACGTTTCATTACTTCGGTTACCGCATGAGCCAGAGACGAAAACAGGAGGATTGACTGCAGCTCAATATTCACCAAAAAAGGGGAGACTGGAAGCAGTATGAAACAAGAGTAACAACGATTACTCTAGCACTTTATTTCATCTTTTGCATCTTTAAAAACTCTTTTCCGACTACATCTCTTCAGATGTTAGATCCTCCGTCAGAGTTCGCTGGTTCCTTGTACGAGGAAGTAAGTCGTGGATGGCGCCATCCTCTATCTCTCTTTCATTCGATCCTAAGTTTGAGATACAGTTCGTCAGCAAATGTATTTTCCGTGATTCAACGTGAATCTAGATTCATATCGGGAATGTAATTTTTACCTTTGATGAAAGTTATTTCAAAGTTGGTGCGTGTAATGAAAAGATTTCCATCGTAACGTAACTAGAAATTTTATTTCTCTAGAAGTATTAGATTTTAGTATTCAGATCAGGTGGATGAATTTGAAAAAATATAGTCCTAATCTCTGCTTTAAAACATTTTAGTGCCTCTTCGAATTGATTGAAGAATTTGTTACAGCGTTTAAATAAAATTCATTGCGTTAATAAAACAAGGAAGTAGAATTTATTGCCAGGAAAATCAAATTCGTCAAAACAATAAAGAATTCCGTAAAAGAATTCGTTCTTCACATCAACTGTGTGAAAATTCCTTGACGTAATAGATGTGATCTTCAACATTGAATCATATATTCACTGCGTTAGCATTCAGACTATAACATTCATAATTTTAAACACGAAAACAAAGAGGACGAAAAGAGAGAGAGAGAGAGGGAGAGGGAGAGAAAGGGAGAGAGAGGAAGAGCGGGAGAGGAGAGAGGGTGAGAGGGAGAGGTGAGAGGAAGAGAGGGGGTGAGGGAGCGGGAGAGAGAGAATATTATAAAGGAGGTGAAATCGTCCCCTCTGAAAAGTATATCTGCAACTCACAAGAACGTGAGTGAGAACTTTGAATGAGCCTCTTTGCATGACAAAAAAATTAATATTCGATTGAAGGGATTCTTGCTTTTTGCAGTTATGTAATAATAAGATAGATATGTAGGTGTATAGTGAAACGATCCTTCTATTTCTCCATTATATAATTATTTAATTCAATCGGCTAGAATGTATAGCATGAATGATATCAATCATAATCTTCATATTAATTCTGATGTAAGAGAAAATATTTTTTTATTGCTGTTGCACTGCTTTACTAGTGTATCTGTTTAATAACATAACAATCTTTTTGTATACCAGTATTATCATATTGCCAGTTAAAATTTATTATTTTTATATTTCATATCTTTTTCGACATCTGGGTTCGCCATACGAATGGTCAGTACTTTGTCGGATGTGGACGGGCCGTCCATATGCATCAGAAATTTCTGGAAACTTACTTAACAGCAAGAATTGTTGATTGATTGCAAATTATTGTAATTAAATCAGCCTTTTCTCAATAAATGTATTATTTCAAATATTTTAATGATAACAGGTCAAAATTAGGAGCTATTTTAAGTAAATATTAACTTGATAATGGCTAATCTTTGTTCAAATGCAATTATATTGTCTTTTCCAGCTTACATACCATCTTCGTGCACACTTGAAACCTTCTCGGATGAACCTTCTCGCAGAAAAGATTCAGTCCTGTGATGTCTTCTCTCTTCTATCGTTATCGCCCACTTCCCTGATACTATTTAAATGCCTTCTCGGGAGAATAGCAATAATTTTTAACAGTGATTAATTCTCAGTTTGTCCACCGAATAATATCTGAATGTTAATATACTTTCCTAACATTTTAACACGTGCGTTTGCCTCATCACGTGATGTCCTAACATTATGAATAAAACATTTAACACTTATAATAACTACGATCTCTTGCTAATCTAAAAATTATTTAGGAAATCCAAATCGTCGCTTAGTAATTGAATGTTGAGATTAAAAAATATTACTATTCTAGCCCTTTAAGTCCCAAATTATTGTTAAATAATGACATTTTTTAAAACTTAATTTTGAGTTATAACTGAGTAATTTAAAGCAAATATGCAATTTTTTTTCAAATATGTCATCATATTGTTAAAAATTCTACATGTTGCTTTCAGGCAACATTGGGGCTTAAATGGTAGTTGGTAGGTGATTGCAAAGAAGTGCATAATAAATGTGAAATTTTTAATTTATTAAAAAAAACTTAATAAAACTTACAATGGGTATTTTATTTTGTGTGAAAATCACGAAAACAATTTTTGTTAGTTGTTAAACACAAGTTCAGCTTACATTTGGAGCATGTCATGAAAGTAATTCCAGTTTTGCACATCTTGCATCGGTTTTTTTTCGCGGCATAATCAGGCCAGTGACTAAATCCATCGTACCTGACATCATTGGTTGGTCTCACAGCAAATTGCTTTCTTTCGGCAGGTCTACGAGAAACTGATGGCCTTCCCCTCTTCTTTTTCACCGTTTTGCCTACTTTTGTGAGACCAAAAGCAATATTTGCATGGAATTTCAGTAAGGATTCCGAGCATTTGTTTCCTTTCTGGTCTTCGTGCCTTTTGAAGAGCAGCCAACTGTTGACTACTGCCACATGAATGCACCAGTAAAAAATTCTAGTGTACCAGTTTCTGGATCGTATATCTATCCTGTACAATTCCAAAAGCATATCAGCTAGAGCCACACCACCCATAAATGAATTATATTCCTTGACAACACCAGGTCTTTTTATTTCTATAAATTTTTTTCTGCTGCACTCCATCTCTTGCAAGTATCTTCCGGCTCTGAACACACGTATGTAGAAATTAAGTTTACTGACCTTCTGTCAAACCATCTGACTAAAGCTACTTCTTGTTCAGTTTCTACACGCCAATCATAAGATCCTCTCCCGGAAGTTTTCAAGTGGCCTTCCAAGGTCAAAGGACATATTCCCATTTGATCTACTCTTATCGTTCCAACACAGAATATTCCAATTTCTTTTAGTGCTATAGCCAATTGGAGTGATGCAAACCAATTATCAAAATACACTTTGAAATTCTTATGGTGCGGCAGTGTACTTGTCAAAGCCATGACAATATCCCCGGAGAAGCCAAGGCCAACGTTCTCGCATGTTGCCTTGCCAACATATATCTCAAAATCGTACATTAAACCCGACTGGCCTACCCTCATGAATACTTTGAAGCCCCATTTATGAGGTTTATTTTTTACATATTGCTTCAAACCACTTCTTCCTTTGAACGGGATTATTTGTTCATCCACAGAATGTCTTTCTTCCGGGGGAATTTGATTCATGTTCTCAGCGAGCATTCTGAGAAGTGGACGAACTTTATACAGTTTGTCATGGCTGGGATCACTTGAAGGTGACTTGTGATCATTGTTTGCAAAATGCAGAAATCGTCTGAGCTGTTCGAACCTATTTCTAGACATAATATCTGCCACGGGATCAAATCTCGTTTCATGAGTCCAATTGAGCTTAGTTGCAGGCATTTTAACTACAGCCATGTACAAAAGAATACCTACGTACTTCTCAATTTCATTAACGTCAGTGTTTAATATTACTCCCTTTTCTTGATGGGCATAAATGTTTGTCTGCTCAGCAATTACTTCAAAAATATCTGCACTGAAGAATTTTTTTAAATATTCCAAAGGGGTGCAATCTTCCACGCGTGGAGGTGGAATATTCCATAGCCATTCAATGTTCGGCTTTTCAAATTCTATTTTCCTGAATGTATATTTTTTAATTTTCTTAGCCACGTTTTCCTTGCTTAGGTCATTATTTACACTTTCATCCTTGAAAAAACAACAAAAAACTCATAAGTAATATTTTTGTAATAAAAATGTGCAAAATTAATTCTAAACCATCTTCGAAATTTTTTTCACGTTATTTTCATTACCTCATTTTAAAATATATTATGAAAGGTTAATCAACTTTAAAAACTGCGTAAGAGAATATGAAAAATATTACTGAAAATGGTTAGTGACAAAATGTAAAATTTATCTCCACCGAGGATTGCACCCACAAACTTACGCACAGAGAACTTGTGCCCATACCACTTGAGTTATAAAAACGTATGTATAGTTTGCGACAGTACATTAGAATGTATGAACAAAGATTGTATTTCTTGACTATAATAGACGTTTCAATCCATTTATATGCTATTACATTTGTGAAAATACTAAAAATATTTCATTTTCATTCACTAATTAGAAATATTACCTGTGGCGTAAAGACATCATTGATATTATTGGCTGGTTGACTAGTTGAGGTAAACAAATCCTCTTCCTGTCAAATTAAATAACAGCTCGTAAAACAAAAAAAAATTAAAATTCCAGAGTTTAGGTAAACAGCCTGAAGAAACAACACAATCTTACCAGGAGAATGTCAGCGGTTTTCAATTCCGCTGCCAATCTTGGGAACAATGTTCTTTCATCTTCTATATCTGAAGATATAATATCTTCAATTTCTGATATATTTCCATCTTCAATCTCGTCCAAGATGTTAAGAATTTCTTTGTCATTTAATACGCTTAGATTTTCCATTTTCAGTCGCCGGAGCACGCGAAAGGAACACTTATCTGAACTCACTACGTCCGATTACCATCAAACCCCATTGTTGCTTCTAAGAAACACGTACTTTCGGGGAATTTCAGAGAAAGACAATTAAATATTTAAGTGAAGTACGATATTAATTATAAACTATGAATATTTACGTGAACATATTTAAAGTTGCCAAATAATATTGGAAGTATAACATTGCCAAAAATAAAATACAAAAAATAGGTACGTACACATCAATGAAATCGTTGCGCTTATGTGCATTTAGCAATGTCTCACACGCCACGCAATTAAAATTTTGCGTTCTAACGGAGAATATATTTATTATATGACCCTAGCTTAAGAATGGTCCAGTTGATAATTCAATATTATGAATTGGGAGTGCGTTAAGAACAATCTAAAAACATGTTTCTTCAAAGCAACACTGGGAGTGAAAGGGCTAGTATGTACTATTATTCTCATATATTCTCGAAACCTAGATAGCATTAAACAGCACGTATTCCATTCCTAAACTTGATATTATATCGTTATTAATTCACCATGCCATATCTGAAAGCGTGTATTTCTCTGGCGTGAATACTAGAATACCCAATTACGATGCGTTCGGCCAACACCATCTAGTTGGTGTTGGTTCGGCTCGTCGCAAAAATAGACCGATTCACTCCTTCTAGTCATGATTAGGCCTCAAAAGTACATATTTTATTTTGATCTACAAGGGACTTTGCTTTTCGGATACGGATTGTATGTGTTCATTCCCCGCGGCTACTGTTTATTTATATTCCATACCGTAGTAACCCGTCTATCTCGCGTATTTTGCCCTCTGTATGTTCAAATAAACTGCAATAACGTATAATTAAATGTTTATACTAACTTGGGAAGGTCCTCTGGCTTATCACAATAAGTAGATGAATAGATAGATAGATAAATAGATAGGTCGATAGGTGGTGAAATACTAAGTGCTGCGTGCGCTGCTGAAAGAGCCAATGGCGCTTCTCTCGAAGGCTTTTAAAAGATACCTGAATAAAAAAGCTATTCATATTGTAATGTTATTAATAAATCTACGATAATATTATTTGATAATAGCTGTTTCCCACTTGGGCACGCTATCGATACTCACTTGATAATAATATATAAACATTTATGTAATTAATTTACCATGCTATGCTCATAAATTTACCTTATACTGAAATATTTATTGTATTGATTCTATTACCATTTATTTGTGAGTATCAACATTCAACATGCCAGCTCTTACCTTTCTGTATGCGGACGTGCTACTATCTGTACAGACTCGCGATCTTCAAGTTCTGTTAATTATTTTTAATTTATAGCAACCATTATCATCCTTCTCCCAAGAAAATAAATTAAAATTTATTAACAATTTGATTTACAACTCTAATGAACTCTTCCTATTGAAATTTTATTACTTTTCGGTTATAAAAGAATTATCCTTCCAGTACAAGTGAAAATCGAAGTTCGGGGCTTATTGCGATCTTCACGCGAGTTGAAGGCTTCTCGGTTGCTCTCCAGTTGGAACGTCCATCGCGTGTCGTTCTCGATGCCGCCTAATTGATGTCAATTTCAATGTCCCGCCTATCGTAATGTCTTCCAAAGTCACATTCTAGTTAAAGATGTCACCCGTGAAACTGTTCGTTCGTTACCGGTTCGCCAAATAACTGTACTATCATGCGTCTGCGAACTTTCCTTACACTATACCACGTGTGGGTATCTATTCGCGTCTACCTCGTGTTCAACACTAATTATTGAATGCAAGAAACATCTACGAATCTTCCCCTTCTTATCGAATATAAATCTATTTCACGCTCCAATTAACATTTAAAATAATTTTTACATTTTTGAGTTTTTGATATCAAGACTGATAACATAACGACAAATAAATATCCTATGTCGTTCGTATTAATAAAAAGGGGGGCTTTCTGACTTATCACAACATCCGCTGTACCGTCTAGTGAATTGACAATTCCAATAATATTAATTTTCTTTACTTTTATATTAATTGAATTATGACTTTCATTTGCCGTATAACATTTATGTGCTTAATTTGCTGTTGTGTGTGTGTGTATGTGTGTGTGTGTGTGTGTGTGTGTGTGTGTGTGAGAGAGAGAGAGAGAGAGAGAGAGAGAGAGAGAGAGAGAGAGAGAGAGAGTATCCTACTAACCTCTTAAGGTGCATGCGTCCGTACCAGCGACATTCGCGAGTTCCAAGTACAAGGAGACGCCCTTCTTGGGCATGCCTCGCAGTCGTTGTTCACTCTGCAGCGCATTTACACTTTGCATTGTCTGGACTTCTTGCAGCAAACGTCTTCATCGCTTCCTGCGCAAGAATCTAGGTTACAAAGCCCCTCCAACACGACAGCCCACTCACTCTATTTAGAACGGGATTGTTCCTATAAGGGAAACACTGACTAGACCGGTCGCTGGCGAGAATTGGTTACTCGCGAGTCGATTTGGAGACTGCGTTCCACCTAGAAACGTACTCGGGTATTTAGGAAGAAGACAATGTACTCTGTCATTTTCGTAGAGTATGGATAGTTTAATTTATCTAAAATGGTTCATTCACGGATTTGGTGAATGGTTCACTATCGTAGTTGCATTGAAACACTATTCACAAGACTAACCTATTTTGAACCGTTTGTTTCCGTTTTATGTCCTAGCATGTGGTGGTAACCACAATAGATCGAATGTCAAAAAAAACCATTTTTTTTGTTTTTTACACCATTGTGTTCAGTCTAGAAAACTACAGCAGTTGCAATAGGTCGTAAGACGACGGACTAATGAAAAACCTATTATCATGATTTTAAATTTGCGAAATCAACCGTCAAGACAGTCAGAGGTAGAGGATGTTTGTCGTTCCTCCTGAAAACTTCGGTAATTTTAAATACGACCTATTGCGGTTACCTTGACGATATGGCACATCTGGCAGTATTTCGTGAGGATTTGAACAACAGACTGAATCATTTTTACAATGTGGGGTCGGGGGCGAGGATAGTGTGTGTTTACAGTGAATGAAATATTCTACAGAATTTGTAACCTTCACTTATTACATTATTCTGGGAGAATACATACTGAACAATGTTTTGAAGTTTTCGATTTTCCTTATAGAGCGTATGTTAAATTTTTCCATTATAACTTCCTCCTTTTGTGCAATGTAATCGTAGTGTTCAGCTAATTATACTCACTTGCATACATTGTAAATTACTACCAATTAAAACGCAGACACTGTATATGAATTCAGCGTAAATGCAAAATAATCAGAACACAATCAACATTTTTCTGAAAACATCGGGTCGGGTTGTACCTTTACCTATATTCCCTCTTGAGGAAAATCCTGATCGCACCATGGAGATTTGCCCCATCGCATCCCGTCGCTCAGTTTTCCCTCACCGTCGCTTCTCAATTATCTCCTTTCATGTTTCGTTACTTGAGAAGGCATCTCTCCCCCCCTGTTTCCATCCCGTTTCGTTCATCAGATGTTTCGAAAGGAGTAAACATTTTTATTGATTTTTCAATTATTTTTTATTGAAATTATTTTTATTAAGCTTGCATTTATATGTAGCACATAAAATTGTTCACCCACCAGTTCAGAAAAAATCTATAATAAGGAGAACATGGCATGGTGAATTGCGTAAGTTAAATCAGCGGCGAAGGAAGATGCTCGTGATAGGTGATTTCATATTTTGTGTCCACAAACTTTTAAGTGGGGGTTTTCAACGTTTGCAATGCTCTAAAAGGACATGCAAATGTATCTTGAAAACATGCAGACGTGGATAAATTATCATCAATCAATGTGCCTCTAGACAGACCTCGGGAAATGTAGAAATCAATACTTATACTAAGAAGGAAAACAAAATGGGATGGAGTCAAGCTATCTTTAGGGAAGGAAGGTAAACGGCTTAGGAAAAGTTGACCACTAGATGCAATCGGTATACGCCAGCGCCTTTGCTTGTCGCCCTGGACCAGGGGCGGTGGCTCAGGACATCAACTGTCACTAGAGTGCCTTTGATCGGGAGACCTCCTGGCGTTCGAGTCCCGGCAGTGACAGAATTTTCAACACTAGCCAGATAGCTAGGTCGAAATCTGATACTGCTAGGAGAAGAATTCTAGCGGTCGGCTGATCTGATCGCTAGTTTTCAGTGATTTTTCCGATCAATACCAGACGATTACCAGAACAGTACGTCACCAAACGGGCCACGGACCGCGTGCAATCTTTCCTTCCCATTCCTTGTCCTATTCTCATCCCTTACACACACTTACATTTACATGCACTAAACTACCACACATGCCGGGAGACCGCTCGGGAGCTTAGAACTTGTCCCGACTGGGGCGGTGCCCCCCTGGTGGGAGATACCTAGTTGGGAAAACCTTCTAGCCGACGGTAGGTCGGTGCCGGATCTTGCCATCCAGTGCGGGAAGATCGCGCCCCCGGAGCGAAAAACATGCACTACACCTGCGAGACTCATGACTTTCGCATTTGACGCACCCGGAATCATTAGTAATCAATCAATCATTGTCGCTCCGGCCTCTCCATGCCCGAACTGCATCTGGGGAACGCACTCTGCCGAAATCCGCGTGTGTCTGCGAGGGCGCCGCGAGAGCGTGCTCTCTCTCTCTCTCACCCTCTCTCCCTCGCTCTTATTCTCGCTCTCTCGCTCTCCTCTCTCTCGCTCTCGGTCTATCACTCTCTTGGCTCCCTCTCTCTCTCCCTCCCTCTCTCTCCCTCTCCCCCTCTCTCTCACTCTCTCTCGCTCTCTCTCGCTCGCTCTCGCTCTCTCCACCGGCCCCGCGCTTTGTGCCGGGGAGTGCCTTTGTTCGCGAGCGGCCTTTGTTACCTGCCCGTGACACTTGACACGCGCCCCGCGCCAACTCGCAGCGCGACAGATGCAACTTCGGTAAACTTCAGTCGCCGCGAAGGATCACGCTGATTGTTCTGTCGGGGAGCTGCTGCCAGAGTTGGTGTTGCCGCGAATACTGCTGCTGTTCGGAGGGGGAGCAGGAAATGTTCTTGGTAATGAGCGGGAATTGAATACACAAGATCGCGTCCTTTATCCGTTCTCGGAAGAGCAGTTACCGAGATGGCGTACAAATTGTTGCAGAGGGATGATGAATTGTGATATAATGCGTGGCTTTGTGAATAGTCCTTTATTTCAGTTGAATGTTGAGAGTATAGCAAGGGCCAGTTGTGAAGAGAAATAAACCTCAGACTATGCATTATGCTAATGTACTACGTTAATTATTCCCATTGATTCTACCTATTCCCATCTCTTTATCATTTTTTCAAACAAGCACATCCAAGTCATATTTGGAATGATAAACAGTGTCCGTAAATGTGAAAATTAGTGACATAAAATATGTTAAAACATAGTAAGGAAGAAACAAATGACTCAGAATTAAACAATATGCTTATGAATTTCTTCTTGACCTTATAAAAGGGAGAAGTTTGCTATCAAACCATATTATTCCATTTTCAAACACTTTTAATTGAAACAAAAATATTTTCCTATCCACATGCGGAGTGATCAGAAAAGAATCCCCTTTTATAGATGAGAATGAGCTGAATTTGAATTACATTCCTTAGTGATGTTATAAAATGACTCTAAACTTAGTAAAAATAAAAAAAAGTGAATTTTTATAAATCATGGAATGTGATCCTTTAGATAGCAAACTCCTTCTCCTTAATTCTATAACTAATATTTGAGAAACAAGTATTTAACTTATGGTTACTCACATGAAAATATCTGCACTGCCTGCATCTGGAATTCTGCAATCCGTTAGATCAGTCGTGTAGTTTGATTTTGTAGAACTCTAATATCAAAAAGCAAGAGACAGAAGGAAACATTATTTCCTATGGCAAATAATATACACCAAATCTACTCTCTTTAGTTTCTTTCCAGAAACTTGAGGTTGAACACTCAGAAGTACTCCACGTCTCCAACTCTGCACCATTTTTTTTCTCTTACTCTTTCCGCAACCTCATTCACTCAACTTCTATATGAGCCGATTTTCTATCCCTCATGGTCCTTGGAACAAGGTACGTTTTCGACGTCGCTGTGATTGTGCAGAAATTCCGAGTCACTCTATTGCTCGCTCATAGCGTAAACAGGTAATACTAATGAATATTAAAATATGCCCCTATTCCTTAACTGCGCCGAGAGTATTCCCACTAACGTATAAAACGACCCAAGATCTCTTCCCAATAACATAACTTTGAAGAAACTGCAATAACATTGATTTTCATGGATGTTCACACTTCATACGAATCTGGTGGAGTAACTAGGCTACAAGAAAGTGTAGATACCATATTATTTGAAACACATTTCTTACAAAGAGGCACAATTATTTCATATCTGTATGTGGCCAGTTCTTTATGCTTTAATGCATTTCAATTTTTTAGCCTCCAAAACAAATAGAAGGAAAGAGTTTTGAACTGATTTACTATATCGTGCCTGTGGAAGTACTATACCATCTTTGAGAATTCAAACCATGAATATTTCACGGTATAGGTCAGTTATATTATTAATTTGAGGTGAAATCAAGAAGATTTTAATAGGACTATTCCATTCGTGAAATTAACGCCAATTGCGTTGAACTATACATCTGATACGCCCCAATCATGACGGTGTCCCCAACAAATTATAACTTTTGGTTATCACCTCTTATCTGCTGATTAAGTTGCGATACTTCAATCATAGAAAACGCTGTCGTGTGCTCTAGGAGCGGCGTTTAAACAGGAAAATACAATTAATATTAGGCGCAACCAGAAACGTTTTGGAGGTAATTTCATTCCTATTATTATTATTATTATTATTATTATTATTATTATTATTATTATTATTATTATTATTATTATTATTATATTATATTATATTTTATATTTCCAAAGTACGAGGATATTACATAATACATTTAGAAAAAGGTGACTTTAATATTTATCTGTAGGTACGAAGCAGATTAAAGCAAAAGCAATTAGTTAAATTTCCACCCACGACCCAGCGCTGTCTCGAACACGAGGCACACGTCCCGTTCTTAACGTAGCCGACCACTGCATGTCGCGCAATGCATTTAACATGGGCGAACGGGAGAGTTGGGGACCCTGGCCGCTGGTGGCTCTTGCCACAGTGTGTCGCACGCGCCAAGAGGTTTCATAAACCCCGGTGTACACAAGCGGCGCGCGTCCTGCGGGCGGCCTTGGGGTTCCGCAAACAGCTCAGCTCCAAACTTGGTAAAAGGCTACAAAAGGAGAGAAGAGTACATGTTTTCAATTATATTCAAATGAGATACGTCCACACGTGCGAGAAAATACGGCCTCGATTCTGAAGAGGCACGCGGCCCTCCCAGGAAAAAAAAAACGCTCCGTAAGGCTGGGCATTTTCCGCGCCGGAGGTGGGAGGAGAGGACGAGGTGGTCGTGGGTGACGCGGTTATGGACAAACATCCTCTCGAGGATGTGACGAAACGCTTCCACGTTTTCTGCGGCGCGCGGAGTGGGGAAGTTGGAAAGTTTTTTGAGGGACCGGCTATTTGTTGTAATGGTTTTACAGTAAGTGTTAAGCTTTAGTTTAAAATCTTCCAAATAATTTGTTTCTTCTTAGATCGAGAAATACGAAAGAGTGCTTGAATCACTAAGGAATGTTTATAGACTCCAGTGTTCTTCCGAAAAGTGTAAGTGTTATTTTCATTAAAATAGTGAAAAAAATATTGCGACACTTGTACTAAACATGCAAGAGATATTGTTGTATATTGTTGAACTTGCGAAGTCGATACATACATTATTAATTAAGACACATTCTCATAAATATTCGTATAAGAACGTCTGAAAATTCGCTTTAATAATTCTTTTTTCTTTTTCTTTTGTTTCTGTCTCAAAATTCATCACACTCGTCACTCTACTATTCCACCAAGGTAAACTATAACAGTTGTGTTTTTCAACTTTACCCATTGTATCGAATTAAATTACCTAATATATGAGGAGTTACTAATCAAAATGCTCATTGTCCACTGGTGGAAAAAATTGAATTTAATATGAAATCGTGTAGTTTTTAATACGTTCTACACACTCCTGCTTTCAGAGTTCTTCAAAATACATTTAATTTAATGTTTTAAAATGCGTTTTGAATAAATCTGAAAGCAAGAGCGTTTATAACGTATTAAACACTACATGATTTCATATTAAATTCATTTCTCTTCCACCAGTGAAAAATATGCCTTTTGATTAGTTGCTGCTCACATGTTTATTTACCGACCTAATGATATGGGGGCTTAAAACAGTCTCTCATATCCAGTTAGCTGATTAAAAAAAATAATTTTTTGGTCAACTAGCTCAGAAGTTTCAAAATGACCCAGAATTATCATTGTGCCATGACACGTTTGTAGCGTGTAAAATAATCTCAGCTAAATGCTCGGCAAAATTAAATATTCGGATTTTTGTAGCCTTAATCGGATCCGATATCCGCTCCGCCAGAGAACGGTGCACGTAACAAATGCAATGACTGAGTCCGGGTTTTTGTCGGTCACTGATGGCGAAAATAGAAGTAAAAAATGGTAGCTTTGGGCGCCTATTTGATTCGCTATTCGAAAATTGCCACAATTCAGTCCACAACGGGAGTGGGACAACGGACTACCTTTCAGAGCCGGACATTTGATAGCAAAAGAGGCACTAACAAGTATCCCCTCCGTATTTATTTAGGTAAGGAACGATTATTATATTGAATTACAACAGCACAAAATAATGTTTTACTGCTGAATTGGAAATCACTCCCACGGGTTCATTAAAAAAGATTTTTTAAAAAGATTATGAAATAAGACAAAAACCCCGCAAGCAGATATGCAACCCGCCACACGCATAATAATCGTAACGCATAAACCAGAAACGATACGTCTTAGGTCCTTAAAACAGACGAATGTCTCTTAGTATTGGTTATGAGTTATGTTTCTTGGATAATAATCTCCTAAATATGACTTTCGAACGTCCTATTAGTTGATGTATGTCCAATTGCCCGTTTTCCCCCAATTTCCCACGTACAGAAACGTTCCAATTTGGTTCTAACGTTTCAATATTGTAACCGTCACGTACCTACCTCCTGATTGGTAGTACGCCGAATTACTAAAATAAATCTATCATTTACTTATTTCGTGACGTGTGGTTACACCGTCACGCAAACCTGGGAATACCTCAATTAATGGATAAAATTCCCTATCGGTGGTGGGTTCGTCTTTGCTAAACTAATGATCAAATAACAAGCAAACACAATTTTGTAGTTTTAAATAACAGATAACATGTATTCTAACGAATGAAATTCTCTGTACAATGGAGTTCACATATCCTCCTATGTTCTCACTTTTTTGTTAAACTATGGTAGCTAGTTCCCTACCTAAACTGCAGTTTTCACTAAAGCGATAATAACTTTGATCCCCGTTTACAAGAAACAAGCAACAAATACATATGTACACTTCACAAAAATATCACTTATGAGACACACAAATCACAGTTCAAATACTCATCCTGCAAAAAAAATACATACAAACAATACTCAAAATTCTCTAATACCTTTTAAATCATTAATAATGTTACACTTAATATTCACATTTAACATTCGGCTTCTACGTAGCCTTTCAGTACGAAATTTTGTTTTATAACGTCTTTTGACTGTCCATGAAGTAATACTTTAAAAGAAATAATTGAACGGCATTCACTCCCGTTCAAAATTTCACACAGGTAATTTCTCTTAAATGGTTTGAAACAGCATCAAATCAATTACATATGAATCTAAATAAATGATTATGTACAAGAACAACTTTTATCATTAAACACAAGGATTACTCTGATCTGATTCCTCTTACGACTGTAGAAAAGAAATGAATTTACTGGCTAGCAAGACCAATATTCAATGAAACTTGCCCGATCAACGTCTGTTATTGAGGGAAGCTCATATTGCAACGTTTTAGCTAGTACAATTATAATTCTATCTTAGAAGTTTTCCAGACTGAAATTTAATGAATGTTCTCTCTGTTTTTATGTGACTCACGACCGGCGAATTCCTCAAGCTGGTCCCGCGCTGTGTAGTTGGCTGTCGCGCGATGTTCACGCCTCAAGGTCGTCGATCTTCTGCAAGGTCGCTGCCTGTCGCGTCGAAATCGGAATATTTCCGAGCGCCGTCTCCTCGTTGTTCAGCGAAGTTTTACCACAGCTTTCACAGAGGCGATGGTCGCATCAGAATGCGAGTCCGAAACTCCAAGTTATGACTTCGTAATAGCAAAAGTCAAGCTAGTTGTTGGATAATCCATACTTCTAAGAATTCTCAAAATTCCATAATAGGATTTCCAAAATGAAATTCCAAAAATAAAATGAAATAAAATAAAAGAAGATAAAATGAAATAAAATAAAATAAAAGCTGTAACAAAGAAAAAGAAACATGTCCTATGTTACAATAATCCTCCATTTTCTAGCAACAAGAATGCAGCAACGTGGTTTTACAAATTCGTTTCGATCTATTACCACTGTCGTTCTTTCATTCGTTGCATTCTTGTTTAATATTCATTTTAAATTTCATGTAATCTCATGACATTTCACAGTAAGTAATTCCATGAAAAATGTTCAGGCATTTACCTTTTATTAAAGCTTTTACATTCCGGTATCTTCCGCGTGTCCCTCGTCGACTGTGTGGTGTACCTGGAGCCTTCCGTTCACCTCGGCGACTCGAACAAGAAAAAGAACGAGCTCTTCCGACACAAGTTCACGCCGCGTCCGTATTTCCACAAAAGTTTCTGATTGGCTATAGTCTGAGTGCGTTCAGAAATCTTTTTCTGGCTGACGCCATCTCTTCGCCACTATAGAAACTACGTGTAGGGCATGATGTCGGGTATTATCGCTTCTATTTTTTGTTGGTCATAAATGTAGCCGACGACAAGCGGTTACAGTATCAACCTATGTTCACTTTCAAAACAATGTTTTAACTGTCGCATAACAATTGGGGGACAACGACAAATCCCAGACCTAGCTTGTCAGCTAGGCCGAATTCAGTCTCTATCAGGCGCGCGCTCTTATGGGGTGGCTGGAAGGGCATAAGCGCGAGGCACACTACCATCACGACGAGGTTATGGAGCGAGTCTGGCCGAAACAGCAGCCCGTGCTGTTCAGTGTTCTCAGAGGAAACGTCAAACTTCGAAAATAAGCTCTTAAGACAATTTTAAACATAATTTGTCTAGTAAACTCCTTTGACATTCAGAATGGCTGAGCCGCAATAAGCACTCAAAAGTTGGTTTGACAATACAGGGCCCAATTTACACCATTCGATTCCTTTTTTATTTCTGTTTTAAAATTTTCTTTGTGAACAAATGTAATCATTTATTTTGTAAATAATAAACAATTTACATTTTTCAGGAGTGTTTATAGGTTTTTGAAATGCAAAATTTTGCATAGAAAGTGTGTGTGTAACCAACTTTTGAGTGCTTATTGCGGCTCAGCCATTCGGAATATGTAAGAAGTTTATTAAACAAAATACGCTTAAAATTGTCTTAAGAGCTTATTTTCCAAGTTTTGTCGTTTCCTCCCTGAACATCCTGTATAAGGGTAAGCAGGTGCCACAGCAGTCAGTCGTGGTATTGGAATTGTTCGTGGAGAAGTAGGTGCCTTACAAGTGAAGTACAAGGTGTGTCCGGAAAGTAATGCATTTTTTAAACCAATATATTGATTGAATATATTGTTACAAACGTTTAATACTGTTCGAAGTGGTTTCCTTGAGCATCCACAGTCGTTTTCCAGCTACTCTGTCACTACGCGTCCTGGAAGACTTCAACGGGGACCTCTGCAAGGGCCCTCGTCACGCTATCTTCGATGGCATCTATCGATCCAAACAGATTCCTTCCTTGATCCTCGGAAAGAGAAAGAAGTCGGCCGGAGTCATGTTCTAACTGTAGGGAGGTTGTCAAGTTGTACTTCATCTGGTACTCATGAACGGGATGGTGATTCTTATGTTCGTCCGTCAGCAGCTTAGGAACAAGCTTGGCACACTCCTTAGTCATGACCAATATATCGGTCACCAGTTTGTGTACAACTGTTTCGGGAATGTTGAGATTTTCTGCAATCATCCGGACACTCACTCGGCGGTCAGAATTAGCAGATTCCTCACACGGGCCAAATTGTCATCAGTTGTGCTAGTTGAAGGTCGTCCAGCGCGGGGTTCGTCCACCACCTCTTCCCGGCCTTTCTTAAATGCTTTCAACCACGCAATTTGCGAATATGAGAGATCATTGACCCCATAAGCTTCAACCATCAGTTCGTGGATCTTCACAAGAGATTTGTTGACTTTCGAACAAACGTTTACGGCATAACATTGTTCGAGTAACTATTCCATCGCGTTTCGTGACACAAGTACTAAATAGGGGTAAGCGGAGTCAGCAATTCTGACGCTCCCAAGTGCTCGGAGCAAACTGTCAAACGCATAGTTTCGAAGCTGAGAGTCTCCGCACATAACCCAATCGATGGGAACACTCTGCGGCCATTTTAATTACCCGCACAAAAAAACTGCATTACTTTCCGGACACACCGTTACGCCAGGTTAAATTACGTCCCTGGATTGTGGACTCTCTGGATATTGTGGTGAATACGCTTCGTTTGGGACTCCTTCTGGTTTACGGTATTTTGGAACTGGACTTGGCTTCTTCCCTGGAGAACTGACGACTCTGGGCAAAGTTATTTGTGGGAATACGGATTGTGGGAAAATGTAACAAAGGGAACAATAAACTTTTGCTGTTAAGTTTGTGTACCTATTTTTTGATACATTTCAATTTTACGATCGTCTTCCTCGTGCTCCATTTGCTGGGTTCTGCTCGGTGGCTATTGCGATGGGCCGCTCGCCCTGCAGTCCCCCCGTGGGTTGTCGTCCGGGGACACAGCGTCTTGCTGTCCCACAGAGCGCGTGACTCACAGGGCCATTCTGCCGCGCGGGCTATCTTTAATTCCCCTCGCGCTGTGTCATCGCGGACGTAATGCATGGGGCTCATATGCGCGCTATTCTTGCGGCTCGGGTTTTATAACCGGCTCTCGGACGGTCGGCGGCTGCGGTGGGCCCACCAGGTGGCGTTGGGTTACCCTCTGCGTCACTTGGTCCCGTCTGAAAAGGACTACGGTTCATTGATTGGTAGGAAAGACGATCAAAAAAAGAAGAATTGAAGCTCAGAATTAGAAATTAGGTTATTAAAGCGATTTAAATTTGTACTCAATCAGTTTAAATTTCCTTTCTTTCTAATTGAGGGATTTGGGTTCGATTTCATTCCTTTTCATTTCGTTCCATTTCTTCAGATTTAAGCCACCAATGGCTTTGGGCTGCCACACCACTGCAGATGGTGTAATTTAACTCCTCGCGGACTGCTGTTATTTCCGAATGACTGGTGTGACTTACTTACTCAAACTGTTAGCATATTATGGGTAAAATAAAATTAAATCATCCTAAAATGAAACTATTTAGATTTTAAAAAGTTTGTTCTAAATTTATGTCTGAAGAATGGGTCAAACAACCTTTCGAGCTGCTTTACAAGTTTCTCTGAAAAGAAATGTAATTAAGTTATTGTCTATTCCTATATGATGATAAAAATAATTTACAGATGTTTAACTTGTAAAATAAAGTGTTTTAACATAAAAATTATAACACTTCTATAGCAGTTTTAATATAATCTAATTTAAATAGTAGAAATATATTGAGGAGAGATTTTTCGTGTAACATATCTTTTTAAAAATACGGCGTGAGTGTGATATTTATCCGTTTTCCCTGTTTGTGGAATGTAAGAAAGTACATTGAATAAGAGTTTATTCTGAACAGCGAGATACAGATCATCAAATAAGATATTGGACATTTTATTTCAAAGTTTAGGGTCATGGAACTGTCTGCCTTTGTCACGGTGTCTTACTGGTAAGTGAAGAATTCGTTCACACGATACGAAATGCTTGGCCAAGGAATTCAGGTCTTACTTTCCAAAAAAGGTTTGGAGATTAGATTGGATATAAATAGGGAACTATTAACTGGGCCGACATAGTAAAGCTTGCTCAGGAAATGTTACTAATAGATAATACTAGGTCTCACTTCACGGAAAAAAATTAGGAGCATTTCAAGGGAACGTTGGAGCCATAAGACAAAGCATAAATATTCCCTCGGAAAATAGTACTGGCTAGTAGCAAGGAGAGCGAGCCTGTACTGATTTGCAACAAACAATAAGATGGGGTGTAAATTGACATAAGTGTGGTATGGCTGCGTAGACGCCGGGTGGTGGACGATTCCGTTTCAGGTGTCGAAGTCTGGAAGGAAAAAAAAACCTGCCGTTCGCAACTGGTTGGAATTATTGGAGTTTAAAGACTTGAATTATTAAATTTTATTTCTATTTTGTCGATAGATTTCCCCCTCATGATAGAATTCCTGTTTGCCGATAGATTTCACCCCAGTTATCAACTTCGTCTTTCTTTTGCAGCTTTCAGTCGGGTAAACGTTAATACCAAAAACATTACGATTGTAAGGTGTAGGATTTCTAATGGCCCAAGGCCCTTCGGCTTAGACCCATTTATTTTATAGTAATGATATAGTTTTAAAAATTAAGGTCTTACAATACATTTCCTCTGAAATGACTGTAGTCATTAAATTAAAATTTTCCGATTCACTGAAAACCGAATATACTAGTTTTTGTTCTCACTGAAGACTGGCCTCCGGGTATCTCCCCCAACGGGACACACCCGCAGCTGGGATAAGCTTGAAGCTTCCGACTGGACTACCTGCATCTGTGGTAGTATAGTGCATGAAAATGAAAGAGCGTGCGCGCGCGCGCGCGCGCGTGTGTGTGTGTGTGTGTGTGTGTGTGTGTGTGTGTGTGTGTGTGTGGTGGGTGAGAAGGGAACGTGGATGAGGAAGGAATGGACGCGCGCGGCCCGTTTGTTAGAGTAATACCCTGGCATTAGCCTGAAATTGACCGGGTGAACCACAGGAAACTACTGATCAAAGCGGCCGACCGTTAGAATTTTTCTCTAGGATTAAATTCGTCTCAGCTATGTAACTTGTGATGTAAATCCCTGATAATTTGACACCTGCAGAGGCAACATTGTTTCCATTGAGCTCTCAAACCAGTTTTTCCGTCATTGGAAACCTCCATGGGATAAATGCAGTGACCACAGATTTGCAACTATGGCAATCTATGCTTGCAAGGCTGCTGGTGCTAATGGTGCCAATACACAGAAAACCCTCCTTACATGCCTGAATTGTCTCGGTAGAAAATGTGTCGCCGCCTCAATGTTTCCACGATGAACCAGATATATGGCAGCGACAGATTTTCAACCGACCCAAGCAACACGTGCTTCATAGATTTGGAAGTGAAAGGGTCGCTTGAAGCAGATATGTGAGTGGAAACTTCACAACGCACTCACGCGGAAGGTGTTTGACACCGGGAAGTTATGTGTGTATGTGATGTGTGTGTGTGTGTGTTGGGTGAGAAAGTAAGGAAAGATTGCGCACGGTCCGTGAGGGTCCTGTTCCGGCATTCATCTGCAATTGATTGGATAAACCTCAAAAAACTGCGGATCAGAGCGGCTACCCAGTAGAAATGTCCTCTAGGACTGAATGCGTCCCAGCTTTATAACTAATGTAGAAAATCCCACATCATTGTGACTGGAACTTCAGGTCTTCCCGTTCACTGGTGCTGCAAAGAAACACTGAACTCTCAAGCCGGTTTGTTTCTTCAATGGAAACCCCAATGGGATAAATATAGTGACCACAAATTTACAACCGGCGCAAGCTAGGCTTGCGAGAAGCGCTTGCCAGTATATACGCTGCTTAACGGTGCCAATACACGGGAAACCCTCCATACATGCCTGAATTGCAACAGTTCGAAATCTGTCTCCGCATCCATGTTTCCACGGTGAAACACACACACAATATATATATATATATATATATATATATATATATATATATATATATATATATATATATATTGACAAATTTACAACCTGGTGCGAGCGAAGAGTGATTGTTCGTGTATGGGCCGCTTGAAGCAGATACACGAGTGGCAACTTGGCCGCGTGCTCAAGCGGGAGGTGTCTGACGCCGGCGAGGTCGGCGCCGCCAGCCGTAGAAGATTGGGGCGGCGCTGGCGGAGGGGCGGGGGGAGGGGGCGGCAACGTACGGCTCCGCCACCACAATGAGCGAGCTTTCAAGAACAAAGGTGCGATTTTTCAAGCAGCCAGCCAGCCGCGGCTGCGCGCGAGGGCTTATGACGAACGGGCCAGCGTTCGGACGCGCCAAAACAAAGGAAGCACTGACGCGACTGCTAATTGTCCACCGCCCTTGGCCAAGCGCGGACCCTCCGCGCGCTGCCGGCCCGCGCCGCGCTCGTCGGCCGAGTGGCTGGCTTTGCAGCGGCCTTTAAACGCACTCGCGACGGCGTTTACAACAGTGGTCTCCACTACTGCTTTATGCGTGCCCAATATGGACAAACGCAGCCCCCGCAAATATGAATAAAATTCAAGTAATACAGAATAAATTTTTAAGATTAATCACAAATGCCCCCTGGTTCATAAGTACGAGTAATAAACAACTTCATTCAGAATTAAACATCAATACAATAATAAACGAAATAGCACATATAGCACACAACTTCTACCAACACCTAACAGACATACCAGCTGCAGCTCATTATAAACTACCGAAAAATCCAACCCACACCCGAATAAAAAGTAGAATTCCGTTTGAAACCTTCCTCAAAGTTTCAGCAAACCATGATTCATAACCCCGAGGTTCTCCCCTAGAGTATCCTCTTCAACGTATAGATTATGTTAGCTTAGAATTTTGACTATAATAAGTATGAAAACATCTGTTAAGTGATTGTACGGAACGCTGTAATACATCTAAAATTAATAAATGTTTAAAAAAAACAACAGTGGTCTCCATTGTCGGTTTTGCGTCGTTAGTTCTCGGTACTACTAACTTTTAAAAACTGTTGATACTTCCACCTTCGCACATTATTTGATTTAATTTAAACACTTTTGACCCCATAGAAAACTTCAAACTTCTTCACTTGACAAAAGTAAAAAATGAACATTTTGGAAAATCTATAAACTTATCAAAAATTCTAATTTTACTGTCCTTAATGAACATTCTTTAATAAAAAGTAGTCCCCTACTAAATATTTTTGTTCACTAGGACCTTCTACACTTCCCTTTGGGCTTTCATTTCTAGTCCTCCATCTTTGGGCTTTCTCTTCTCCCATTCCAGGCGATGGCGGCTTCATAGTACATTTCAGAACTGTTCCAGTACATTTCAGAACTGTTGTTTTGGGGGTGATAACGTTGCTTGGCTAGTGAGTAGTTTTGGTGTGAGTTCTTGTGACTTTTCTCTCATTAATTTTTCATACTCAAGTTCCTTGTATTTCTTTATGTACTTCCACGCTATAATGTTTTATATATTTCCTTTCGCATTGTTATAGAATGAAAATCGGGAAATTTTTCCCGAAAGTTGACTTTGGGTACTAATGTTTTAATAAATATTAAAACATTGAACTGTTGTGGTTTGATTATACCTTAATTCATATCATGGAGTACCACAAGATATCTGCTGCCACTACAGAATTTACATTGAACCTCGTTGAATTCGTAGTTAGTTGGAAGTTCTCTTTATCGGAAGGAGATCTTTATCGGAATCATAGTTTGCTTGGATGTTTTTGATTAATTTTACTTGTTTTTCATGAAGTTTAATTAAAAGCGATTGGATCGATTATTAAAATTGGTGTAATCTGAGTTGTCATATCACACCACAAAATTGAATAGGAGTAAAGGAGTCAAATTTAATATTTTTCATTTGATTTTCTTTAAGTAAATATGTTCTATTTTAATTTAGATATTTTTAAACATAGTGAAAGTATGATACTTTTAAGTCGGAATATTGGACCAAACAACAAATAAATTTAATTAGACTATTATTATTATTATTATTATTATTATTATTATTATTATTATTATTATTATTATTATCATCATCATCATCATCATCATCATCATCAAAGTTTATCCATTTCAACATTCGAAACCTTTTAAATAATACAAGTAAATTGTTCTTATTTTTGTTTATGTTGGTAGCACGAGCTGCAGCTTGTAACAAAGCAAAACGTAAGTTGCATTCTCTGCACTGTTCAAACTCTTAGTTGTGAGCTGTTTTACTTAATCGGCGTGTTGTTTGTATCAGATCTTATTTCTATATTTTTCTCTTTTCGTTTAACTGTATTTAAATTATATTAGTGGTTAGAATAATAAAATTCACAATGCCTTTAGTATGCTTGGCATGTAACTGTAAAAATAGAAGTAATCAAACCACATACATATTTTTTCAAGTTTGCTACCTTATTTGTGATCAGTTTGCTTCTATTGCTATAACATTCACTTTCAGTCTTTTTGCTAATTACAATAAGATTTCAACAGCTTCCATTCTTATGGCAAGAACCAATACAGGAAGCAACGTGTTTTTAAAGGTTCTCAATTAGTTCTTCTTACATATTGTGATTTCGTTTTCAAATAATTGATTTTTGGTCGTGAGAACTCTGGATTTATATTACGGAACCCACGCCCACCCGGGCTTAACCAGCGCCAGACGGAAGATTAAAATACTCTGTTTCTCCAGAGGGGCGCTGGTTTGACTGCAAAATACAAGGCTTCAATTTGCTATAGTATATTCTAACTCGTTGGTTCTCACCACAATCACAGCAGATGCTGGAAGTGTTTTCCCCTTCACTTGTTTCCAAGTGATCTTCCTGCTATCAACATAAATGCAAGTTTTAATAGGAGGCCCTGCCTCCACTCGGTACGGACATACTTTCCTGGCGCATGTTACCTTCATTCTTATTTGAGTACGTTTTCATATGTTCAAAATTCTTGGTGAAGGAAGCAGGAAGTTCAGGAACACTTTGAAAATGTCTATGGTGATGCTTCTCTTCAATATTCTACAGATAAATTTCGATAGGCATTCCATACTCTATAGTGTGAACAGGTATTGTTCACACCTGTCTGACTGACAACGGACAGGAAATGACGTAACAGGTGTCTTAAATACTGAACTTGAAAAAGATAACCATTGTTGTTTTTTGTGTGCATGTGCAAAATAGATCAGGTCAGAAATGAGCAGATATTACACGTTTGTACCTAAAACCATCAAAAATTGTATTATTTTATTCATTGATCAATGTAATAATTTTTAACACAGAATTGAAGGCAATGAAAATCAATTAAAATAGCAAATATATTACTGAGAGTAAAAGATACTCATTATTATTTTAAAATCAACTCGGCCAGAGGTCAAATGCGTGCGTTTCATTGTGTGTAAATTTGTCTTTGTGGTGAAACGTGAGTGCAATGCAAATATTTCCTTTCTTGGGCGGAGAAAGTGTGACCGACAAATTTTAGTATAATCGAGAAGTGTTCTTCGTTTAAGCAAAAGTTTTACTTCAAATTAATTAAAAACCTTATTAAAATCTTTTCAATTTAATCAAAGAACTTTTAGAATTAGCTGAAGTCTAGCTACGTTTTAGCTAAAATTTAATAGATTGTTAATGAAAAGCGAATAGATGTCTGACAGAAAATTTCAAACTATGAAGTTTACTCAAGAATCTGTCACAAAGTGTAAAGAAACTTTTCTCATTTTCTTGTGCAACTTTACATTTTGTTTTGTAACTACAGGACTCCTTTATTACAAAATACAACATTCTTCAGCATGAACCCGTCTCTTTAGTGATGTATTCCTAGCCTAAACATTTCCGCAAGTGAAATTAAATTGGAAATGTGTTCATTTCTATACAATTAAGCATGTTATTTAAAGAAGAGAAAACACTGTCACTTTTTGAGTCAAAACCCATGCTACGTGAAAGGTTTCTTAAAACATATTTGTATCTTCTAACCTCGTGAGCAGATTTTCTTTCCTGTTGATTTTCATATTGAACTGCCTTCCAATTTTTGCATCCATGCATCCGATCTCCTGTCGGCACAATCATTACTCGACAGAGCAGAATGGAGACAAAAGATAGTAAGAATTTGATCATTCAAATTTAATTTTTATTTTTGAAAATTTGATAAACAGGAATCCAGACTTACGTACATTAAAAGACAGCACTGCACACACAATTTAATGAACCATCAAGAAATTGCTAAGCAGTAACGAAGTATTTCTCAGCAAAATGTCATCAGAAACATTCATTAATATAATAGAGTTAAAGCTGGTCTGAATTTTTCCGCAAAAGACTCATCCTGTATTATTAACGCATGTAGCTTCATCACTATTACTACGTTCATCAGTTTAAAGGATGATGTAAAGCAGATTATCGTTAAAAAATGTGCAGTGATTATCTTCACTGAAATGCTTGTTTGCAATTTGATCAAGGTATTTCCACCCTAGGTATACATTCATACATAATGTATAATTGTATTGTAAAGTAGAAATATTATTTCATCATTTTTTAAGGTGAATTATCATTGACCTTACCTATGTCAAAAATTAGTAAACTAGGCAGGAATGTAACTAAAATTTAGTTGTTGAATTTCGTAGTAAAACACAAACACAAGTTTTCAAACGCTTGAATACTTTTTGTTGCAAAAATGTATCCTCAAGGTAAATGATAGTAGGATAATTGGGTGGATATATAAATTTGCAAGCATATAAGTGCATGTATGTACTCTGAAACCTAAAATACAAGTTTAAAACACGGAAATCATCGTACCTACACTTTGTTGAATTTTATAGTGCGTCATAAATGATATTGAGATATGTTAGTTATCATTTTATTTGATCCACAGCTAACCGAATTGAAAAAATCCTGACCGGTAACTACGCGGGGGAAAACGTGAAAGTAATCGAGACTAGTCGAAGCGACGAACATCAACAGCGTGGACTGAGACATGAGCATGTGTATGTAACTACGAAAGCAAAAATATCAGCTGAAATACGGAAACTGTTGCATCAACTTTCTCCTTGAATTTTATCGACGAAACGTATGATAACTGCTACTGTAACGTCCGTCACTCATTCACATATTCCACAGCCGTTCTAAAGGCCTTCACTTTATATAAAACAATTATGAGACCTCTTCTCCTGGACGCTTCTCCAATTTGGATAAATGCGGCTAAAACAAGAAAACAAAATACAAAATAATTATCCAGAACAAATACCTAAGCATTATCATCGAAGCCCATGGTTCATTTCCACCATCACTTAAACTAAAACCCATCGCATACCACATAGCTTTTGTTGCCAGAAATTTATATTCTAACCTACACCTCATTAATCAACATAGACATATTAACATAGGAAAATATAAAAAACAACGAGAATAAAAAAAACAGATATCCCGTCCATTCTTTCCAACACATTTTCCAATCTGAATGATTTTTATAACAATTGTAGTTTAAGTTAGATTTAGTTTACAATACGATAGTCCTAATTCGATCAATACAAACGAAGAGTTTCATGAGAAACAGAAGATTGTAAATGAATACTGTATAAAATTTAAAAAAAATTGTAAACGAAACTTGACCGAGTAGCACGACACGACATAAAACATGTAGAGATACGCTTAAATAGAGCAAACGCCTAACGGAAGCAACCAAGCAGTCGTGGCGTAACCCGTGCCTGCACACACTCCGCGATGTCCGTCGCCGGCGCACTGGGCCGCTGGATCAAGTTCACTATAAATACGCCCGCTCGTTATCGCGGGTTAAAAATACACGCTCCGCCGACAACATTGCGACGCTCGCTGTTGACTCGCGTGCACGTAACTTTGCGTTTCCTCTCGGCGAGTTTGCGGACGCAGCCAGCTGTTGCCGCGGAGTACACAGCCCCCGCGCCGTGCTTCCCGCCGCGCGGAAGCCCTGCGAGCAAGTGGACTGGCACTGGTATTTCTCTTCCTCCGTTACGCGTGGAAACCTGTATGCAGTTTTCTTGCATAAAATGATCACACGTTAAAAGTTAGCCATTTATTTTACAATTATTATTATTATTATTATTATTATTATTATTATTATTATTATTATTATTATTATTATTATTATTATTATTACTATCATTATTATTATTTTCTTTATTCACAGTTTTCCTGGTACATCAGGTGGCCATACAGACATTATGTTTTATCAAAGCATGACAACCATCAATTATTTCATGTAAACAATATAACAAAATAGTAAGATGAATAAGAAATCTAAAATAAACTATATACTATCAAAATAAGTTATAAACAATGAATTCATATATATGCTAAAAACCATATACATATCAAAATAAATTATAAACAATGAATTCAGATCCCCTCATTATTTGCCAGAAATTTCCTCACTAAAGAGCAAGTACTCAGAATCACAGATTTTTGTAGATTGATAATGATGTTGTTCTTAATGGATAATCGCTCAAGTGAACACTTCAAGGTCTTCGGGATGATTTCTGTTGCTGAGAGAACTATGGGGATGGTCTCGATCTCCCGGACGTTCCATTGCTCCTTTACGACATGTGCCAGCTCTCTGTATTTCTGGATTTTAGTATTATATATACTTTGGTGAGATTGCTTGTTTTTACAACTGTTATATCAATAAACCATACTTTCTTCTTGTTTTTATCCAAAAATGTCATGTCAGGTCTACTGTGGTGGACTATTCGATCTGTCAATATACTTCTGTCCCAGTATAACTTATAGTTAACATTTTCTATGACATTTTGTGGGATTATTTTTATTATTATTATTATTATTGTTATTATTATTACTGTTGTTGTTATTGTTGTTATTATTATTGCTATTATTATTATTATTTATTTTAAATCAATATAAATATCATTTGCATGTGGCGTAGGGAACAGAAGGGAAGAGTGGGGAGAAAACCTACATTTACATGTCAAGAAACGCTGTAAGGCCCAATCCCAGTATTAGCTCAGCGAAATCTCGACGAAAAACCCTACAATAGTTGTTACAGGCAATTTTATACGTAAATAAAGTTTCGATTGTTTTAACCCGATCATTGTTAATATGGAAAAACTAGATGCAAAATATAAAACAACTTCTGTAGCAATGATGACGAAAAATTTGACCAGTTCACCTACTGGCCACCAAGAACTAAATGAAATACCATATTATTGTGAAAATACGATTTCAGTTTTGCGAAACTCGCTGAAATTCAGTTAAAATACTTGTAGTACAGAAGCGAAAGGTACCACAAAGCTTATTGGTTAAATCTTTTAAGTTTAATTAACAATGTTTGATGTATTTACTATATAAACAGAGATTATGCCTGGTAACACATGTACTTAAATATGTATAATAATATATCTTACGATATATTGAAAAAATATGTTTCAATACATTTGTATTTCTGTGAAAGGAGG
This sequence comes from Teleogryllus occipitalis, assembly GCA_011170035.1. Classification (NCBI taxonomy): domain Eukaryota; kingdom Metazoa; phylum Arthropoda; class Insecta; order Orthoptera; family Gryllidae; genus Teleogryllus; species Teleogryllus occipitalis. The sequence goes on from BLKR01006102.1 coordinate 47,370, forward strand.
AGCATAAAACTTATTTAAGACGAATACTGAACTTTTATTATATTAAATATTGATATTCTTTTCCCTGAAACATTAAATGACGTTACTACGTGAAAAGCCAAATGCATTTATTTGATTACATTTACAAGTAATTTTGTGTGTATCTTAACTCAGCAGCCTGCTATTTTTAATAGAATGCGCAAAATACGTATTATTTTCAAACAGCAAAAACATTATTTTGAAAGTAATTTTTCTCATCACATTTTTTTCTATTTCGTAAATTACCTCATTCACGTTGACCTTAAATTAATTACATTGAAAATATATTCTAACTTACATTGTTTCGTGGTTTACGTTAAAATTCTTTTATGTTTGATTGTCATTGTGATAATCATACAAACGTGGGCTAAAAAATTTACAAATGGCTTAGTATTGAATATTGAGGCTGTGAAGCCTTCGCCAGAGAACGAAGGCTTCTTAGTAATTCAAGGTCAAGTGATTCACACTATTAAATAAGTTAAATATATCATCAAAGATCCGCAAGTTAAAAGTGTCGTATTCAGGTTATGAAACTATTCAGCATAATATCTCAGTTTGTTGTTATTTAGCTCCCTTCGATCATAATTTGAAAGACGATCAGGTGGTCTGTATTATCCATACCAAACATGCTGAGATATACAAGCTATTTCGGGAAGCTGTCATACCATACTCTAACTGCTCGCATTTGCTATTACATCCTGTCGCTCAAAAGCTTCAAAATTCTGTCACTACCTACCGATCTACTGACCTATTGCAATAACAGACGGACAGAGGTCGCTGCACAGGCTGCGATGACCGAATATTGCACGCTTGACCAGCTCAGCCAATCAGCGAATTTATAAGCCTGTTACGCATATTTAACGTAAAATTTGAAACACTCGACCATTTTAGCAACGGACTTCGGAGAACAAATTTCAATGGAAACAAGATTAATGATACACGAAAACGAAACTGAAGCTCGAAAAAGAGGTAATTAAACTATTTTAAAATGCAAATTTCAATATGATCCCAACATTAATCAAAGAAGAGTGAATCATTTCAATCTGAACTTAAGAAGAATGAATGTTTTATTTCATTTTACATTATTGATTAGATGACGTGCGTATATATTAACAGTGATGCAACGCACTGAACTTAAACTATGTAGTATAAGAAACTTAAGCAATCGTAATTTTTTACAGCTTTTATTTCGTACTTCGTCTATTATTAATATTCTTTATTCTCACGTTATTCAACCGAGGGAATATTGAACTCGTTTCAACGACTATTGAACAAAAGAAAACGCACAGCGAACGAGAGAAGGCATAGACGCGCATGGATTCTACGCAGGAGCTACGTGAACGGGACAGCGACCTCACCCCAGAAGTTGGCCGTCCGCAACGCAGTTGAAGAACAGACATCGCGGAATAGCGTGAGTCGTTGAACTGCCAGAAATTTCCTGTATTCGTCTGTCTCTTCTACTAGTTAAATGCGAAGGAATACTGAAAGTTGAAATGCAAATGTTATAAGACTATTTTGTTAATTTGATAACAAGCTCAGTTACGCGAAGTCAATGTCGTACCTCCAGAGAGAGATTATTAGAGAACCGAGGACGATGTTAGCTGGAGCTAGGTGTTATAAGTTATAAGAATAACTGTAATTTTGTAAATGAATTGTGAACAGGGAAATTACTAATCCAGAACAGATAGTATGATTACGTTCATTCACGAACTTCTGAATATTTGAAAACTGTTTTGGTAACTTAGGAAGTTATTCTTTTATTTGTAAAGACCAATACGAAAGACAAATTCTAGTCAAAGTTAACGTTCTAACAAATAATAATAATAATAATAATAATAATAATAATAATAATAATAGTAACAACAACAACAAGAACTTCTTGGGTAAATATTTTAAAGTGAAACAACACAACAAGAAAGTTATATATTTCACAAATATTAAAACTACACATTTATGTTTGAAAAGTTCATGAAGTATTCTGACTTTGTAACTTTAAAGAGAATTTATCCCCTTTATTCTTGGGAACCCGATACTACGCGCCTGCGGTTGGTGAGGCAGTAATTTGGGACAAAGACAATGTTAACATCAAACGACTGCCACAAAGATCCCTGCGGCTTCTGGAGGCAACGGTGATGCGTACGACGTGATGAAGGTAATATCAAAGCTCTGCAGAGAGGATGCGACATTTTTAATCTTTTTTAGATTAGATACATCGGACATATTTTATCGTAAATAATACATAGCAGATAATGGTACTTAAATTTGGATTTAGAATGTTTGTTACCCTGGGAACAGCACGATTTTTTCCAGAACTTTAACATACTAAATTATTGAGAAAATGGAAATTGTAGTAGTTCACTGTTAAAATGTCTTTCTGATTTAAACAGTGAGCCAATTCGTATTCAAAGTTACTTCTTCTCATACTTTCGACTATTTTCTTCCTTACTGGATAAATTGTCATTAATAGTTTTTTTTGTTAAAATAAATCCAAAGTATCCAGAAATACGAGTAAATAAAATAAATGTCTGATTATTTTTACAAATCAGAAAGTCATATACTGTTTAGCAGTGTATCACCAGATATAAAGTCAAGCAACTATGGAAGTCTAAGAGTACAAGTTTAGTGCCATATTTGTTTAAAACTTCAAAAATTCATATCAGATCGTGGAAAAAATGTTATGCTTTCATACACATTTACTGTACAGCAAAAATATTAAGAATTATTTTAACCGCCCTCCCCCCAAACGACATCACTGTTAATACATATTCAGAGTTAAACGCTTTATGCTCAGTAACTAATAATTTAAAATCATAGTAATCGTTCATGTTTCGCAATATAAAGAAACAAAACGGTAGGTTGTGATGTTTAAGAATATTATAGAACTAGTGTAATGTTGCAAAGGTAGCTGCACATGTAAAGGGTGCTACATTAAAAATACTAAAAATGTTTTTTCGTTCTTTGATTGCTGTGTTGTGCAGAGCCACAAGCTCTACAATGTAGTCTACACTCAGATGAGGTCTTTACGTACTCCCAGCAAAGGAGTATCCTGAAGTCATTCGGCTGCACACCTTAATTCTTTCACATGACAGTTACCACGTATCGAGTCATAACATTGTATTACATTGTGCAATTAGTATCTAAGACAGTTCTACAAAGTAATACGCATATCAGTGTACATTATGGAGTAATATACATCAGAGTATATCGTATACTATATGACGGTTATGCACAAAGCAACATTTGCACTCGTTCAAGAATTTTCTTGCCAGATCTGTCATATGCGGATTACACATATAACACGTAAGAAAGCTGCCTCAAACACTAATAGTGTTTCCCATTCGCCGCACAGGTGCGCTCCCAGCTTTCGTGTTCCATTCGACCGCTAGGGCGCAACAGTGCAAAGAAGCGCATGTTCCATTCACACAATGGCACGGAACCAGGGCACACCAAACTGCACTGACGATCGCGTCAGTGCAGTCCAGTCCACTGGGCCATTTTGAGGTTAAGTATGGAAGTTATCCATGCTGATTTGGATTCGTAGTGAAATTGTGAAGACAATTGAGGATCTTCTGTCACGCAGGGATACTTCAATTGATGGAGTATGTTATGTTTTGCAAGAAATGTCTTAAAATATTTTTTGTGACTTACGCTAAGTTCGGAATACCAGTTTGTGTCTTCCTAAAATTTAACATTGAATAACATCATGTTAACAAATCCAGTACTATTTAGTAACCAAAGTGTAGGTGCGTCTCGATTTCGAAAAGCTATTAAAGTGAAAATAAAAATAGTGACCTTGCAAAATCAAATGTATGTGTCAAGAAATGTTTCTCGCACGCCCATACATATACTCTCATGTTAATATTTTTATGGTTTTCAATAACCGAACAATTCTGCAGAAGCCTTTCGGTTCAAAATCTTGTGTACTATTTCGATCACTGGCAAATCTCGAAAATTGAAATTTTGACACATACGCATTTGAAGTTTTCGCAAATTTAAATAAAGAAATCTCATGTTAATGATGTATGAATTAAGAAGTAAGAATTACCGAAAGACTTCTTAAAAAATATAACAACGATCATAATTCTAAATTATTATTTTTCGAGTTCCATCAGTGTGACAGACCAAGAACAGCTGTAATCTCACTGCGTAGCGCACACGCACTGACTCAGTTCCGAAATCCGTTTGATTCGTATCTACCCTTCACGCGTGTGGGGCAGCACTGTTGCGGAGCGATGACGCTTTTGTCCTGCACTATAGTGCGCCCTATAGGGTGGGTTTCAGTGCAACGAATGGAAAACGCTATAAATCAACTATACTGGATCACATAGTATTTACGCATCAAATAAACATAAAAAAGAAAAGAGGCTGTAGTGGCAATGAAGTGAACCACATGCTGAAGAGCATGGAATTAAATTTTTCAGTCATAAAAGTAAAACTTAATAGAATTTTTTTATTTTTTTCCAACATTTTGCGTTAATAACGATAGAATGTAACACTTCAGAAGCTTGTGAGTGCTATGATTCTCTCCCAATTTTACTCAATACAGGAATTATACATATATATAGGGTTTTCCCTGAGTTTAGTTGCTGACTAATCAACAAATAATGTATAATTTCTTTCATTCTACAACTGACCTAACCTCAAGAAAAAAGCAATATGCATCCTTGAGAGATCAATAAATACTGTGAATATACATAAAATGTAGACAATAGATATAATAAAATTTATAGATAAAACGTACAAGAATGCAAGACGCATTGGCTGTTCGTAAAGGTCGAAGAAGCAAGTGGCCTGGAGGGGCGTGTGTGGGTGGTGTAGACGGGCGCTTGGAGTGAGGTTGGGGCGGCGGGAGGGGGAAGACCGAAAGACAGGCGCGATGCGTCCTCGTCCGCCCTTCGCCCTTCGGCGTGCGCCCTGCCTGCGTGGCCGGCCGCTCCCACGACGCCCGGACATGGAAGTGCACTCGCGGCACGCGCCGCGCCCCACATACCAATGGGGACCCTGGCCCCCAACCCCCTTGGCCCCTCCCGCTGCCCCTCGGCCCCCTCCCTCGCAGGGCTCGCCGCACCCAGCCAAACCCACCCACGCACCCCTCGCCCCCTGCCTTCCAGGCCTTTGACGCACAGTCCCACCAACTGGCCTCCTCCCCCTGGCCCCTTCCCCCTGGCCCCCACATCCCTCTGACCCTGTCCCCAACCCAGTCACCACCGGAAGGCCCCCGTTAACCCTCGCGTGTGTGCCTCTGGATTCGACGCACAGCCCTGGCTCAGGCGTTCTGCGAGTTTAGTAAGGAGTGACTAACGCAGTTGCTAAAGCTGGGGTAGGCAAACGATCAATCAGAATAGCTCCATAGAAAGAAAATCAATATTTAAATTACATCTCGGGTAGTTTTAGCTAAGGTAGTTTCAAAAAAGTGGAGAGCGAGAAAGACTATCGCTTATCGAGTTAGAGAAACTCCGGATACGAATGACGCCGACAGGGCTAATCGGCGGTTAATCACGTTATGATTGTAGCTACTCTTAACGGTTCCTTAACCTTTTATTACTTTCATCAAATCCATGGCGTTGGTGCCGACTCTAAATCAATCTCCTCGTGAGGCACATGAAGTGTGGATTTTGCCCCGAATTAATTTATTTAAGGAATGTTGCGGGATAGCATATCACTTTATGCTACCTTAAATAAGCGGTTCGAAACTCGCAATACATTCGCTAGATAATTAAGAACAATTCTAAATCAAAATACGGAGACCAGTTCGCCCCCCGGTATAACCTTTGCACAGCCGTGCGTCTACGTGAGAAATGCTTTATCACCCCAGCATATTGTTCATAGCTGTTATTTTTCATTATTATTATTCTCTAGTCCATTTTAAACAACGGTTTATAGACTTCTGATCTTAACAGGGGAAAGGTATGGGTGTTTCTTAGATTCAAAACCGGGACTTCTACCTAGCACAGACCGACTGCAAGGGCCTTTCGGGAAGTAAAAAGAGCTGCAGTAGTGACATCACGACTGTGATTTCTTTTCTGCTTAGGCAATCATACGGCCAATTAGCTCGACAAAGCGAGGTGGTTTCATTGAGCCGCAATTGTGGCGTCTGTTGTAACGCGGTCTCAGGCAGCCCGACGGTGCACTGCCGAGCCGAGATGAGGCGGCGAATGGGGTGCGCCTTTGAGCAAAATAGCGACGCGGTGGATAGGGTGAACTCACCGGTAACGTCGACGCACCCAAGCATGTCATCATACCACGAGGAAGCCGCCGACGCCGAATAATGAATTTATGCAGAAAGGCCGGTATAGAATTACAGATTCGTCAGATTTTATAACGAACAGAAACATAGCTCCAAATCTATAAAAAACAGAAAATTCCCGCGACACGGTCTGTACTTCGTACTAATCGATAGCTGCCACTCGATTTAGTAAAAAAGGCGACGAGTACTTCATGATTTTGTTCCCGCGTTTTGGCTGTGTCTTAAAGTGTTCACAACCACGAGGCGCATAGGTACAAAAAAGAAGATAGGCTTAGGAAGTATTTTATCCAATTTATTCCAAAATGGAAACTAACCACATCGAATGGCCAGATTAGGCCAGAGGAGGGCAACAAATCCGTTAGTGATGGACCGCCCTGAGGCAGAAATATTTTCACGAAAAATTATCGACATGCTCAAAAGCGATGCAAGAAATCATTCACTGGACTGCATGGCTTTCTAGATATCCAGATCGTTGTGGAACGGACTTTACGTCGGCGACTTAATAAGTTAGAGCTGTTTAGCCAATGGGTTTCCCGGTGAACTGCAGACAGACAGGGCAGCTGTTTACGGCGTTCGAGCCGCGGAATTCGCGGAATCTCGGATTCGCGGATTGGGAGTAGCTCCTTATCTTGCCACAATCAATGGGTGGATCAGCGCCGCCACCGTTATTGGGTTCTGTGCCGTGAAGCGGGTACGGAATGGGAGCCAATTACCGATATTATTTGCCTGCGCAGGCTACCGTGCACGAAAGTTTAGCTTTTACTCCAGCAGAGTTAGTCATGGGAATAATTTGCGTACGTCAGTCATATTTTATCGACACATTGCCGGAAGTCTAGGGAAGGAGCCCACACGTGGTAGGTAGTTTCCGTTCTTAGATCGGAAATCAGGTGAATACCTACCAAACCTAACAAGCAAGCTAGGACGGTCTGGTACCCTGTAGCTCAACCAACTTTTGTAGGGGACAGGTGCTGGTCTTGCGCCAAATCGTAGGGAAATCTGCGGTACAGTGGTAGGGCGGCGAGGCAAGGAGGTGTCTCGATTAAATCCGTGTAAGCCTGGGAAAAAGTCGGCGGGTGTATAGGGGAATATCTAATCATACTTCAGCGACTGATCATCAGATGTGAAACACACAATCCGTGGAACATTACTGAGGATGAGATTGAAGAATGCTTCATTCGAAGCGAGCGACTTCAATCTCGCAAAATGCGAAGGTGGAGAAATTGCCGTGTGTAGTTCAGATAGACAACTGTAGCAATTTTTTGTGTACACATGATACTGCTTTTCCGAAAAACTTGCGACTGACCGATTGCTTGGCTGTACAATGGAATTAGCAGCTCACAATGAGATCAACGACCTGCGACAATTATCGTACTTCACATCTTAGAACGGCAAAAAATTACAAAATGGCTCGCAGCATTTTGTAATTGTGATAGCGAGTATGGTCACTGCATGATATTAGTCGAAGCACCGGGTCAGAATGCACCGCCACGTGTATCAGATGAGCGATTGGAAACAAATAATAAACAGAGTCTTTCATTTTGCATGTTATTGGCGATTGAGAGGTGTTGGAGTGAAAAAGTAATATGCCTTGATTTGCGAAGTTATCCTATTGGCAAAAACTGTTTAATATAATTCTTAAGGTTTTTTTTATTAGTTTGGTAATATCATCATCATGATTTTGGATTAAAACTCTCTATTACCAACCAGAGATATTTTCGCTCTTTAGCGCCAGCAGCAATTTGCTACTATACATAACACATCAGCCATATTATTAATTCAAAGCATTTATTATCACATGCAAAATTGTTCTCATTAAACGGCAAAACTCAACGGTAAACCGGAAAAATATATGCCCAGGATCTTGTAAAATTTAGGCTAGTAGAGGAAGGGGGAAATGCGCTCCTGTAGAAGCTAAATGCTGCAATTCGGGAGTTTCCAAGACCGCATCACGAAAAAACAAGTCAGCTTTTTCGCGGAGAGCGGGATCCGGAATTCATTCCCAGATTTGGCGTGCAGCCCGCCGATTTGTTAAGGGGGAAAGAAGCAGGGGACAGTAAAGGAATCCTGAATTGAAAGTGCATTAATAAGGCTATGAAGCTTTATGTTGCGAACCGGTATTAAGATTCCACCTGACCACAAAGCAATTTCAAATCATTGGACTATGTCAAAGAGGAATAGGCGTAGTTTTAGCTCAGACAGACGAGAACGGCGATGAAAAACCCGTTCTATACTTAAGTAGGAAATTGACGGATGTGGAGAAAAATTTCAGTACGGTGGAAGCCGAGTGTACAGCAATTATTTGGGGATTGCAAAAATTGCGGTATTATCTTGACGGGCAGGTGAAAATTAAGATCGAAACAGATCATAACCCATTAGTGTGGTTGCGAAATTGTTCCGGGAACAACCCTAGATTATTGAGATGGTCGTTAATGCTGCAACATTATGACATCGAAATTTGCCACCAAAAAGGGAAAGATAATGGGAATGCCGACGCTTTAAGTCGCATGTTTTCATGAACCTGAACTGATCTCGTTAGGTAAATGGTTGCACTTCAGTGGCTCCTATTTGTATTGTATAGCATCACGTAAAGTTTTCACTATGTAAACTGGAAACTATCTTGTCTAAATGTAATCGTGTAAATAGTATTTTTGAAAAACAGTATTTGATGAATTGTAAAAAATTGTTTCACAGACGCATTGAAAATGTGTATTTAAAAGTGTATAGAGTCACATCAAGAAACAGCAAGATTACTATCAGAAAGTGTATATAAGAGTATATTGATTGTTCAAAAATTAGGGAATCATTGAATATGTGTATTTAAAATTGTATAGAATATCAAGAAACAGCAAGAACTTCAAAAAGTTGTATATAAGAGTATATTGATTGTTCAAAAATTAGAGTATCAGTGAATATGTGTATTTAAAATTGTATAGAATCACATCAAGAAACAGTAAGATTACTATGAAAAAGTTGTATATAAGAGTATATTAATTGGACAATTGGAGTAATTTATGACTATACATCAGAGAACAGAGGTAGAGTACGAGTAACGGACAGAGTCCAGAGCGTAAAAACTATTATTAGTTGTTAAAAGGTCAAATTTATGAAGTCAGAAAAAATGTTGTAAATAGTAAGGTTATATGGTGTAAAAAGGGTTAAATTAGATACCACCATGAGTACATGTGAAGCAGCGAAATTGTGAAATTGTAACTGTCATTAATTGCTTCATTATAAATTTTTTCCTGTGGTTTCTACCTGCGGAAAAAATTCTCCCCGGGGATAGAGGAGTCTGTAGCGTCATGAACTTCACTCTCTGCTCCGGAGAGACAAGTCGCAAGGTATGGGGATGAGGGAGCCAAAAATAGGCTTCCAAACAAAGGCCAACCCTTCAGGGAAAGTCCAAAAGGGGAGAGGGCTTGTAGGTGCCGGGTGCAACTTGCAACGGCGGAAGCAGACGCCTCAAGACGAGTGCGTGGGGGGAATGATGACGCGGACGTCATGTGACTCGAGGATATAAAAGGACTGTGGCAGAAGCCCTGGGTTGGGTAACGTTTCTGGTTTCCTCGCGGCTAAACACCGCAAAACTTGTCCGGCCAAGTCTGGCGCGGAAGTGCTGCAGGCACGTGTGGGTGTTCGAGTCTCGAACACTGTGAAGTATGCTCGATACTTCGGGGCAGAGTGTCTGCCGAGGCACACCAGGTGCCAAGTTGCAAATCGGCCGAGTTGGCTAAACGCATGCGCGGCCGCAAGGCGCGTGTTAGGAGAAGGGGGCTGCGGCAGGTAGCCGACAAACACCTTAGAGTGAGATCTGTAACCAGTGTACATAAATTAATGTAAATAAATTGTATATACCTCACTCGTGTCTGTTTCCTTGTGGAGTAGATCCCTACCCACGACGTTACACTATATTCTCACTGCGTAGCGCACACGCACTGACTCAGTTCCGAAATCCGTTTGATTCGTATCTACCCTTCACGCGTGTGGGGCAGCACTGTTGCGGAGCGATGACGCTTTTGTCCTGCACTATAGTGCGCCCTATAGGGTGGGTTTCAGTGCAACGAATGGAAAACGCTATAAATCAACTATACTGGATCACATAGTATTTACGCATCAAATAAACATAAAAAAGAAAAGAGGCTGTAGTGGCAATGAAGTGAACCACATGCTGAAGAGCATGGAATTAAATTTTTCAGTCATAAAAGTAAAACTTAATAGAATTTTTTTATTTTTTTCCAACATTTTGCGTTAATAACGATAGAATGTAACACTTCAGAAGCTTGTGAGTGCTATGATTCTCTCCCAATTTTACTCAATACAGGAATTATACATATATATAGGGTTTTCCCTGAGTTTAGTTGCTGACTAATCAACAAATAATGTATAATTTCTTTCATTCTACAACTGACCTAACCTCAAGAAAAAAGCAATATGCATCCTTGAGAGATCAATAAATACTGTGAATATACATAAAATGTAGACAATAGATATAATAAAATTTATAGATAAAACGTACAAGAATGCAAGACGCATTGGCTGTTCGTAAAGGTCGAAGAAGCAAGTGGCCTGGAGGGGCGTGTGTGGGTGGTGTAGACGGGCGCTTGGAGTGAGGTTGGGGCGGCGGGAGGGGGAAGACCGAAAGACAGGCGCGATGCGTCCTCGTCCGCCCTTCGCCCTTCGGCGTGCGCCCTGCCTGCGTGGCCGGCCGCTCCCACGACGCCCGGACATGGAAGTGCACTCGCGGCACGCGCCGCGCCCCACATACCAATGGGGACCCTGGCCCCCAACCCCCTTGGCCCCTCCCGCTGCCCCTCGGCCCCCTCCCTCGCAGGGCTCGCCGCACCCAGCCAAACCCACCCACGCACCCCTCGCCCCCTGCCTTCCAGGCCTTTGACGCACAGTCCCACCAACTGGCCTCCTCCCCCTGGCCCCTTCCCCCTGGCCCCCACCCCCTGGCCACTCCCCCTTCCCTCTGGCCCCCCTCTCCCTTGCCCCCACTCTCCCTGGCCCCTCTCTCGCAGGACCCGTCGCGCCCGGCCAAACCCACCCACCCACCCACCCACTCACCCGCCCGCCCTGTCCCCATTCCCAAGCAACACACTGTATTTAGAATCAAGTGTAAGTGTGTGTGTGTGTGTCTTTCTCTCTCTCTCTCTTTCTTTCTCTCTTTCTCTCTCTTCTTTCTCTCTCTTACTCTGTCTCTTTCTTTCTCTCTTTCTTTCTCTGTCTCTTTCTTTCTCTGTCTCTTTCTTTCTCTCTCTTTCTTTCTCTTTCTCTCTCTCTTCCTCTCTCTTCCTCTCTCTCTTTCTCTCTCTTTTTCTCCCTCACTTTCTCTCTGTCTCTTTCTATCTTTCTCTCCCTCACTTTCTCTGTCTCTTTCTTTCTCTCTATCTTTCTCTCACTCTTTCTTTCTCTTTCTCTCTATCTTTCTCTCTCTTTCTCTCCCTCTCTTTATCTCTCTCTTTCTCTCTCTTTCTCTCTCTCTTTCTCTCACTCTTTCTCTCTCTCCGTCTCTCTCTCCCTCTCTCTCAGATCATATCTCAAGATTGTTGATACTACATTACTCATTTTCACACACTTTCGTCAATCTCTGCAATCATCTGTTTGGTATTCCCTGCTTGGACATGGTTTGATTCTCATTGCTAGTTTCTTGAGATATCTTTTCACGTTTTCAATTCTTATCAGTATCTCTTGGTGACAAACAGGCGAGAGTCACTACTAAACTACTCGATCGGGAGGGAGTTGAAAGTTGTGCTTTCATCCGGAACAACGCAAAATGAGGGAGCTGGGGCAGATGCCAGATACTTTAGGAGCTGAGAAATCTCTCTCTCAGAATCTCGGGATTTTTGATTCTTTGATTCTCGAGAATTTTGATTCTCAAGTCGTAGTAAATTTATATTTCCTATTCCTATTAATACGACTCCGATATACACAACTTTCGAGTCACATCTAGAGCTCGGATCCTGATACCACGAGACACACCAACAGATGAACATTGGTGTGTGCAAGCCTCAGTAAGAGGAAGACTCAAAGGTGTGTGGAACATTCCTCTAGTCGAATTGCCTCACACTACTTTACATCAAGATTTTTGTGTCATATAAGAGATTTTGTGATAGATTACACTTCTTTCTCTATCACTGTAAGAATCGCGAGTTCTCCAATTCTTGAGATTTACTTGCACACTTGTCATCTAAATCAGTAACACTAGAAGATACTCCTAATGGAAATGAGAGAATCACACAAGGATGGTTGGCGATGGAAGTGGTTCAGATCTAGAAGTGTTCTAGATCTTACAGTATATTTCAAAATTAGATTGTCCATGTATCAATTATTATTATTATTATTATTATTATTATTATTATTATTATTATTATTATTATTATTATTATCATCAATTATTGACAGTCATTGTGTATTACACACTAGAATTGAAGAAGAATAATTATAAGAAGAATAACATATGGAGGACAAGGACTGCTCTCTCTTTCGAGGGCAGTAAGCATACATATTTTCAACTTTCTATCAGACGCACAACCGTTTATTGATTCTAAATTACATTTCATAGAACCTACTGGAACTCAGTTAAGATGTTTAATAAAATAATGAAGTTTATAAAAAACAAAAAAAAAGTCTGCTTTTTAGTCGGTATTTTGAATTGCGGGCGCGGAAGTATTGTTTTCTCAAAAACGAAAGTTCTCTGTGGGAAGCTGATTGCAAACCTCCAAATAATAATAATAATAATATGTAAATTATAAATTATTGTGGAATTTTTAATTACTATAAGTTTTATATTAATTAATTCATAAGAATTTTGTGACGATGCCAGTTGCTTCTGCATTGGTATGATTAATATAACTCCAAGAAGCTGTTAATAAAGAAATAATAATAATAATAATTATAATAATAATTAATAATAATAATGATAACAATAATAATTATAATAATACTTTATTATACACTTAAAATATACACTTACATAAGTAAATTCTACTCCGTTTATTGTATATAGTGAACCCACGGTTTTAGTGAACTTAAAGTCACTGATTCCGTTTCACTTACATTTCAATTAAGCATAACAAGATTCGGTTATAGTGAACCTGAACCTTGGCTATAGTGAACATAAGAAATACAAAGTCCTAGAAATTAATTACCACCTGGATATATCGCCTCAGTTGCACAAATTCCAACACAAGGCAGTTTGAAAAAAATATAGCCTGCCAAAGGTCATAATCCAAGAAGTCTCCCCTGAGGATTCTTTAGAAAATCATAAAGAAATTACTAATGAAAAAGTACGAAGTAAACAATTGAAAATAATTGATTTTTTAAGGAGAAATAAATATATTGAAATTTTCAGTTCGTGCTGTTAATGTATTTTGTTGTATCTCTATATTAATTAAATCAATAATTATGAAGAAATTCTAGTTAATTTCAACATTATCGGATATAGTAAACCAAAAATGTTAGTCCCCAGAAGTTCACTATAACCGGAGTCGACTGTATATAAATGGCAACTAATATATATATATATATATATATATATATATATATATATATATATATATATATATGAATAAACATAAGATTCGCTTGAGAATTCCCCGGGGGCGACCCACCTGTTGGGCGGTGCGTCGGGGCGCCGGCGGCGCCTCGCCCGGGGCCATCAAGGCTATCAACGCCCCGCGGCGCGCGGGGGCCGCCGGGCGCTGATGGGCTGTTTCTAGGCGGCGCGCATCACCACGCGCCGCGGGCCACGGCGCTCTCGCACAGTGGGCGGAAACCGTTAAGTACTAGTAGAGATCTCATACAGCTATAGTGTAAAAATCTGGATGGGGAAAACCCCGCTAACCGACGTGTATGAAGGCGCCGGATCACACCATCCAGCGGTGGAAGAACACCGCCATCCCTCGAGGAAGAAACATGCACTTCACTCACGGGACTAATGACCTTGACATTTGATGAACCTGTAAATACAATGATAAATCAACCACAATGCATCAACGTTTCACAATTTCGTATTTTCGCACTTAGGGTATTTCGACTTTTGCAATATATTTGTACATACTTGATCTGAACTGTAGAATTTGAGATTTAAAATATGAAAAATGGAATAAGGAAAAATTATTCTCCCTTCTCGTCATCAACTAGTTTTCAGAAATTTCTCTTTTTATCTTCAAATGTGAACTGTATTTCGAAAATTTATATTTAGTCTCCCATCGTGGACTGCATAATAATTTGTCTAATAGTTTCTAAAATGTGTTTTTTGTCACTACATGAACGATTTTCTAGAAATTTCCATTTCCATCTCCCTACTTCGCCTCCATCGCCTTAGGTGGCTCCGGGCATCAACTAATGTCTCTGTAGTGCCTTTAATCGGGAGGATCTGTGGGTTGAGTTCCGTAGGGGGCAAGTTTTTCGACACTAGCTATATTGCTTTGTATATATATATATATATATATATATATATATATATATATATATATATATAATTATATATATATAAACTTTACCATTGTCCCTCTGGAGCCGCCTAAGACAAATCTAGGCTGCTAGATCGAATTCAGCCGCTGACTGGAAGACAATTCTAGAAGTCAGCTGTTCTGTTTGGAAGTTTTCCGTGGTTTCTCCGATCAACACCGAGCGAATGCCGCAACCATAACTAGCAAACGGGCCATTGACCGCGCGCTATCTTTCCTCCCTTTTTCTTGTTCTTTCCTCAGCCCTCACTTTCTCACACACACACACACACACACACACACACACACACACACACACACACACACACATGCACTGGACTACCAGACACCGGGAGACCAGTCGAAGTGTAGTGCTTATCCAGACTGGGGCGGTGTTGCGCTGGTGGGGGAGGTTGTGGAAAGAACCCGCAACCCAACGGGTAGATCGGCTCCGAATGTGGCCATTCGCCGGGAGATCACCGCTACCTCCTGCGCTAAATCATGTACTACACTTACGGCACTAATGATCTTAGCCGTTGACGCATCCGGAAAACAATCACTGAATCAATCAATCAAAGAACGAAAATTTGATATGATTGACATTGCAACGGAAGTGATATTACATCACTAAAGTTAAAAGGTTACTCGATAATGAAGGCGAATGACGGTGTAGTACCCAAACAAACGGCCCACAGACCGCGCGCGATTTTTCCTTCTTCTTCCTTGTCCTAACCTCTCCCCTTACACACACACACTTACACTAACATGCACTACACTGCCACATATTCCGGGAGACCGTTCGGGAGCTTAGAGGTTGTCCCGGCTGGGGCGGTGTCCTGCTGGTGGGAAAGCCCTGGTTAGGGGGAAACCCCGCTAGTCGACGGTAGGTCGGCACCGGATCTCGCCATCCAGCGAGGGAAGATTACCGCCATCTCCTGAGGAAAAAACATGCACTATACTTACGGGACTAATGGCCCAACCTGTTAGCGCGTCCGGAATCACTAGCAACCAACCAACCTATTCGATAATACGATTAACAGAAATAGTGAGAAATAATAACAAAAACAAGAGAAGAACGGAAAAGGAAGAGAGGAAGGAGAAATGCAGTCAACGATAATAGCAGACCCCGTATCTCACCATCCGGCGGGGAATTATACTGCCTCCCCCTGCCTTACACGTACGGGACTAATGACCTTAGCAGTTAACGCGCCCAGAATCACTAATCAATCAATCACTCAATCGGTTAGTTCGCCCCAGCGACGCCACCCCGGGCCAGTGTGCGCGCAGCGGCCTTCGCGCGGTGCGTACAGCCGGCGGCAGTGGCGGCGGCGGCGGCGGCGCCCGAATCGCGCGCGCGTGCCCCGGGGCCTCTGCGTGGCTGCTTTGGCAGCGGACGCGCGGGGCCTCTTCAATGGAGGCGCTCGCGGGCGCGAGGTGCCAGAAAGTGTGACGCACGTAGCCGCGCCGCCGCTTTGGCGGCCGTTGGCGGGGAAACCGTGAAGGTCCCGTGCGCGGACCTCAATGCGAGAAACACGTGAAAAGTGAGTTCTTTGTCGTTAGCTACAAATCAAGTGAATGGGTGCCTCATGGAATCAATATATATTTTTTTTTCCATTGAAGAAATGTTTGTTAAACTGGGAATTACCTTCCCGAAAAATATACATGGTCGAAAATGCCCAGGCCCGTCGGGTCTGCCCGTCGGACTCGACTACAAAAAATATTGTCTTAACAACTGCTTTGGTTGGACTGTAGATTTATTATTTATTGAGGTGTAGGGGCCCATCGACTGCTGAGAGAATAAATGCCTTTCAGGAACGATCTAATTAGTAGATGATAGCGATGGTGTAATGGCGGCGGCGATGGTGTAATGGTTAGCGTATCGAACTGTTATACCCAAGTTTGCGCGATCGAAGCCGTGGATTTTTAAGGGCGGAAAAATCCTTCGTACGCCGTCCTTCGGAGGGGAAGTAAAGCCGGCTGTCCCATGTTAGTAGATTTACTGCATGTAAAAGATCCTCAAGCCATACCTCTGAGCTAAATTCAAATCGCCTGTTCGTCGCCCAAGTAATACCTTCTTTCTCCCATGATTTGTGAAAGAAGCGTAGCGAAGTTTGCGTGGTCAGACGGAAGAGCAGGCCTCATGGTCTGTGTCTCGCCACGTAAAATAAGGCAAATTCAATTCAATTTAATGGTGGTGAGACAGTCGTCGCTTGTCACTCTATTCCAGTTCTTATAACAGTGTGACTACGTGAAAGTCGGCATAGGTGGACAAATTGCTTGACTAAGTTCTGTTGACGCGCTGGTTAAGCAACTCGACGCATAGCGTGTTACTGGATGGGATATCCTGGGATGAAACTTTTCCGATCCTGTGGTTAAAGGAATAAAAGACAAAAATTGACTACGATTGACGATGACTGACTAAGTTAACGGAGATTACTCCAGGTTCGATGCCAGTACGAGTGGTTAAGAGAAACGTTGTTACGAAAAAACATAACAGTATTTTTAAAAAAGTTCCTCGCAGGTGGAGAATGCGTAAAAAATGGTTTACGGAGTTGCTATCTGTGTACCAGAGGTTTTTCGAACCCGTAGTCGTCATGCTGCGACACACTCTAGCGTTATGAGGCTATAGTGCCACAGTACATACATGCATACGTATTGTGGTGAGAAAGTTAATGACTGTGAAATGGTGAAATGTGAGGCAAAATAAACGGGAGAACCCCCAGAAAATGTATCTAGATCCCTCTTTGATTCGATGATCGGCAAATTGTCCACACAGTATT
>BLKR01006103.1:0-64861 GCA_011170035.1 Teleogryllus occipitalis
GGCCTGTGCTATACGTTCTCCCTGAGAGGCATGTGGTGGAGTAGTGCAGTAGAACAAGTCCCAACCTGATCCGCTCGGCTGGTGCGCAGGACGAGCTGGAGGCGCTGGATCTAATCGCGTCGGTGGCGGAGGGCAAATTCTCTCTAAGAGGCATGTGGAAGTGAGGCGCAGTAAGGCAACAAGTCCCTCCCTGATCCGCTTGGCTGGTGCGCAGGACGAGCTGGAGGCGCTGGACCTGATCGCGTCCGTAACCTGTGCTGAAAGTTCTCCCTGAGAGGCATGTGGTGATGTGGCGCAGTAAGGCAACAAGTGCCACCCTGATCCGCTCGGCTGGTGCGCAGGACGAGCTGGAGGCGCTGGACGTGATCGCGTCGGTGGTGGAGGGCGACCGCGGGGCGGGGCCGTCGCCGCGGGAGCGCCGCGCCATGTCGGTGCTGGCGTCGGCGGTGGCCGGGCGGCCGGTGGCGTACGTGCCGGCGGAGGAGCCGCGCCCGTCCCGCCTCTCGGGCTATCGCCCGTCGGTGGAGCTGGCGCCGCCCGCGCCGCCGCCCTCGCACGTGGACGTGGGGTTCAACTTCCCCGAGCGCTCTGAGTGGGAGGCGGCGTCGCGCGCCAGCGGGCGACGGGCGTCGCCCCTGGTGCCGCAGCGCGACGGCGACGAACCGCCCGCGCGGGGCAGCAGGCGCGTCTCGTACTTGGAGGACCAGGCATCCCCGCGATCCTCTAGCCCCGAGGACGACCGCGGCCGGTACGTCTCTTTACACTAAATCCCCTTGTTGGGTTCTTCTCCTTGTTTGTGATTCTCCTCCTCCAACTCCGTGAACGACCACTGCAGGTAGGTCTCTTTACCCCAAATCCCCTTGCCGGGTTCTTCACCTTGTTGTTTATGATTCTCCTCCAACCCTGTGAACGACCACTGCAGGTAGCCCTCTTTACCCTAAATCTCCTTGTTGGGTTTTTCGCCTTGCTGTTTACGATTCTCCTCCTCGAACCCCATGAACGACCACGGCCGGAAAGCCTCTTTAGCTTAAATCCCCTTGTTGAGTTCTTCGCCTTGTTTATGATTCTTCTTCTCCAACTCCATGAACGACCACGGCCGGAAGGCCTCTTTACCCGAAATCCCCTTGTTGGGTTCTTCGCCTTGTTTATGATTATCCTCCTCCAACCTTGTGAACAACCACGGTCGGAAGGTCTCTTTACCCTAAATCCCCTTGTTGGCATCTTCGCCTTGTTGTTTATGATTTTCCTCCTCCAACCCCGTGAACGACCACGGCCGGAAGGCCTCTTTACTCTAAATCCCCTTGTTGGCTTCTTCAGCTTGTTTGTGATTCTTCTTCTCCAACACCGTGAACGACCAGGCCGGAAGGTCTCTTTACTTTAAATCCCCTTGTTGGGTTCTTCGCCTTGTCCAACACCGTGAACGACCACTGCACGTAGGCATCTTTACCGTAAATCCTCTCTGTAGCGTGGCAATCGTCAGTTATTGGCCAGCTGATAACCAGTCAACTTTTCAGTATCCTCCAGTACATTCAGTACTTATGGTTGTTTAGAAACTATCCACAGTCCACTTATATATTTGTGGATCTGCTGTACACGTCTACTTACTTCTCCCTCTCAAATATTTCTGATCTTTCATTTTTCGTTCCCTAACAACGTCTGCTGTTAGGCCGTAACAAACCAATTCGTTATGCCTTGTTGGATTCTTCATTTCGTTGTTTACAATTCTCCTCCTTCAATCCCGTGAACGACCACGGCCGTTAGGTCTCTTTACCGTTAATCCCCTTGTTGAATTGTTTGCATCGTTGTCTATGTTTCTTTTCCTTTAATCTCGTGACCACGGTCGGTAGACCTCTTTACCCTAAATCCACTTGTTGGGTTACTCGTTGTTTATAATTCTCCTCCTCTAACCTCGTGAACGACCACGATCGTTAGAACTCTTTACCGTAAATTCCCTTATTGGGTTCTTCGCCTCGTTGTTTATGATTCACCTCTTTTAACCTCGTGAACGACTATGGTCGGTACGTCTCTTTACTCTACATCCCCTTGTTGGATTCTTCGCCTCGTTCTTTACGTTTCACCACCTCCCACTGCGTGAACGACCGCATCAAGTAAGCCCCCAAAGAACGCTCTTACCCAGATTTAACTTCTAGTTTATGATTTTGCTGATCTTGATTTGTTTGATGCTCAATCCAACCTCTTGGGCGACAAAGGCAGGACGACAAAGGCAGTAAACGCTCTTACTCTAATTACCTCGTTTCTCACACTCCATAACAAGAGATAGTTATGTAATCGTGGGACGGAAAATCGTGCAAAGTTTCGGCAGAAAACTCCTATAATTAAAAGAACGATAACTCGTGTTGCTACATTTGGTAAATTACTTCGCCTAACACCTGGTGTAGCCAGTTAAGTCAACAAAACGTCTCATGACTCGACTGAAGAGCGTGACATACACGTCGGGGAACTATAGAACGTTATAGGACATACGCACTGCCGTAACATCAGTTAATACCCTAAGTCACCTATGTTAAGTTGGAGAGGTTAACTAGATGTAAAGCGCCTCTCGATGATATGGGAGCACCTGTGACCGGCAGCTGGTGGCCTCCCTATCGCATCAAGTTAAGTAATGAAGGCTGGAGGTAAGTGGCTGTAGGGTGTAAAAAGGCAGTGGAATTAGCTGAGGATAGGGAGTATTGGCGGATGACCGAGAGGTTAAGTGAAGTATCTAGGCTGTCCAGGTGACGCCACGTAGAGAACAGTGATGCCGGAGTATCGACCGTGGTCTTCTTCAGGGCTGAAGTGCATAAGGGCTGGAGAGATTAAGTAGACTGAAACGTCCGATGATGATTAAATGGGAGAGCATCGGACCGGTAGTGTTTGCCTCCCTATGGCATAGTTACGGAGTGAAGGCTAAAGGCGAGAGAATTTAGGAGATAAAATGTCAGTGGTATTATGTGAGGGCAGGGAGCGTTAGTGGATAACCGAGAGGCTAAGTGAAGGATATTGGCTGATCGGGTGACACCGGACAGAGAGCAGTGATGCCCGAGTACCGACCGTAGTCTTTTTCGGGGCTAGAGTACTTTCGAGCTGGTAGGGTTAAGTAAACGTATCTTTGACGATGATAATGATGACACGGGAGCGCGTCTGAGAGGATGAGTTCTTTAGGGCTGGTCAGCTAAATTAGACGTAAAATACTCATTGATGATGATGATGACACGGGAGCGCGTATGAGAGGGTTAGTTCTTTACGGCTGCTCTGGTAAAGTAGACGTAAAATACTCTTTGATGATGACGCGGGACCACGTAAGAGAGGATGAGTTTTTGGGGGCTGGCCAGGTAAAGTAGACGTAAAATTCTCTTTACTGATGACACGGGAGCGCGTCTGAGAGGGTGAGTTCTTTAGAGCTGGTCAGGTAATGTAGTCGTAAAACACTCTTTGAAAATGATCCGTGAGCGCGTTTGAGAGGAGTTCTTTGAGGCTGGTATGCTAACGTAGACGTAAAATACTCATTGATGATGATGGTGATGATGACCCGTGAGCGAGTCTGAGAGGGTGAGTTGTTTAGGACTGATCAGGTAAAGTAGACGTAAATTACTCTTTGGTGATGAGCCGGGAGCGCGTCTGAGAGGGTGAGTTGTTTAGGACTGGTCAGGTAAAGTAGACGTAAATTACTCTTTGATGATGACCCGAGAGCGCGTCTGAGAGGGTAAGTTGTTTAGGACTGGTCAGGTAAAGTAGACGTAAATTACTCTTTGATGATGATCCGCGAGCGCCTCTGAGAGGGTGAGTTGTTTAGGACTAGTCAGGTAAAGTAGACGTAAATTACTCTTTGATGATGACCCGTGATCGCGTCTGAGAGGATGTCGGTGGGCAGGGCGTCGGCGGCGCGCGCGTCGCTGGAGCGGCGGTCGGTGCTGCTGCCGGCGGAGCGCGAGGGCGACGACGCGCTGCCGGGCCACCCGTCCGCGGCGCCGCGACGCTTCTCCTCCGCCGCGCCGCGGCGCCGCTCGCTGCGCGCCTCCGTCTCCGAGCACAGCGCCTCCTACCGCCCGCGCCGCTCCTCCGCGCGCGACCGCCGCACGCTCGACCTCGTCGCCTCCGCGCTCGCGCCGCCCTCCGCGTCCTCCTCGGACCTCTCCTCGAGGTACACTTCACACTTCATTCTTTGCCCTTCACACCCCGACGCGACCTCGTCGCCTCCGCGCTCGCGCCGCCCTCCGCGTCCTCCTCCGACCTCTCCTCGAGGTACACTTCACACACCGCCCCTCACCTCTCCCCGGACTCGCCCTCGGACCTCTCCTCCAGATACTTGTTTCCCTTCGTACATTGCCACTCACTCCCTCCCCGACTCGGCCTCGGACCTCTCCTTTACGTACTTGTACCCTTCACACATGGCCCCTCACCTTCTCCCCGACTCGGCCTCGGACCTCTCCTTTACGTACTTGTACCCTTCACACATGGCCCCTCACCTTCTCCCCGACTCGGTCTCGGACCTCTCCTCGAGGTACTCTTACACACTTCATTCTTTGCCCTTCACACCCCGACTCGACCTCGTCGCCTCCGCGCTCGCGCCGCCCTCCGCGTCCTCCTCGGACCTCTCCTCGAGGTACACTTCACACACCGCCCCTCACTCTCCCCTCCCGACTCGTCCTCGAACCTCTCCTCCAGGTACTTGTTTCCCTTCGTACATTGCCACTCACTCCCTCCCCGACTCGGCCTCGGACCTCTCCTTTACGTACTTGTACCCTTCACACATGGCCCCTCACCTTCTCCCCGACTCGGCCTCGGACCTATCCTCGATGTACTCTTACTCACTTCACACACTGCCCCTCACTCCCTCCCCGACTCGGCCTCGGAGCTCTCCTTCACGTACTTGTACCCTTCACACATTGCCCCTCACCCTCTCCGCAACTCGGCCTCGGACCTCTCCCCCAGGTACTTGTTCCCCTTCATACATTCATCCTTCTTCCCATGCACCTCGTCATCAGACTCTCCTGGAGATACTTGTTCCCCTTCATATACTGCCCCTCACTCTTCCATCACGATTCGCCCTGAACCTCACCTCCAGGTACTCTTACACACTTCACTCATTGCCCCTCATGCCCTCCCTGACTCGACCTCGGACCTCTTCTCGGGGTACTCTTACACACTTCATTCTTTGCCCCTCACACCCCGACTCGACCTCGGAGCTCTCTACGTACTTGTACCCTTCACACATTGCCCCTCACGCTCTCCCCGACTCGTTCTCGGACCTCTCCTTGAGATAATTGTTCCCCTTCACACACTGCCCCTCATTCCCCCCTCCCCACTCGTCCTCAAACCTCTCCTCGAGGTATTTGTTCCCCTTCACACACAGCCCGTCACACTCCCCTCCCGACTTGTTTAGGATCTATCCTGGAAGTACTTTTACACACTTCATTATTTCCCCCACCCTCCCTCGCGACTTGCCTTCGGACCTATCATCAACGTACTTGTACACATTCACTCATTGCCCCTCATTCCCCTCCACCTCGTCCTCCGACCTTTCCCCCAAAGTACTTCTTCCTCTTTCCACATTACCCCTCACTACCTCCCCGATTCGTCCTCGGATCTATCCTCAAGATAGTTTTTTCCTTCACACATTTCCCCTCACTCCCCTCTCGACTCGTCACCGGACTGTCCTCCAAGTACTTGTATCTCTTCACACATTGCCCCTCATTCCCTCCACGATTCGTCCTCGAACTCTTCTCCAAGTACCTGTATCCCTTCACACATTGTCCCTCACTCCCTCCCCGACACGTCCTCGACCTCTCCTCCAGGTACTTGTACCCTTTCACACATTGCCCTTCGTTTCCCCCTCCTGACTCGTTCTCAGGACCCTCCTCAAGATACTTGTACCTTCATCACTTATTGCCCCCTCACACCCCTCCGCGTCGTCCTCCGACCTCTCCGTAATGTACTTCACTCAGTCTTTGCACCACCTCTGAATTCCCCAACTTGTCCTCTTATCTCCCCTCGCAGTTCTTATTTTACGCCTCACTTATTACACTCTGTTTTAGGCCTCGATCACTCCTCACGGTAGTCACGCTCTTCACTTTTTTCTCCTCAGTCCCCTCCGTCGTATCCTCAATCTCTGCGATTCATTGGTCTCTCCCTCATTCTCCCCTTCTTTCCTTCGATTCATCCACGTGGTACATACACACAACCCATGCGTATTTGCTCAGCCTTCCCATTACCCATGAATTACGTCTCATCCTCGTGCATTACGCGTGCGTATAACGGCCTGCCTATAAGGGCGTGTGTGTACGGGCCTGTACGGGCGTGTCTGTACGGACGTGCCTGCACGGGCGTGCCTGCATGGCCGTGCCTGTACGAACGTGCCTGTACGGACGTCTCTGTGCGGGTGCGTCTATACGGGTGCCTGTACGGGCGGGGCGCGCGATGGGTGCGCAGGCTGAGCGCGTCGTTCGCGCGGGCGTCGGGGTCGCGCCGGCCGACGTCGGAGGAGCGACGCGCGCTGTCGGTGATCCGCGCCGCGCTGCAGGGGCTGGACGAGCCCCGGGCCTCGCGGGCGTCCACGCGCTTCTCGGAGCGCGAGCGGCGCGCCCTCTCCGTCATCGCCGCCGCCGTGCAGGGCGTGGTGCGCACAGCCCCCCCCCACACACACACACACATACCGGGAGCGGTAGCTCAGTGCATCAACTGATGCCACTGCAGCGCCTCTCACCGGGAGGTCCTAGGTTCCCACTCCCCACGGCGGCAGGAATTTCGACACTAGCTTTTCAGCTAGGTCGAATTCAGTCGCTGTCTAGAGCAGAATTCTAGCGGTCGGCTGCTCTAATCGGTAGTTTCCCGTGGTTTCTCCGATCAACACCAGGCGAATGCCGGAGCAGTACCCTACCAAACGGGCCACGGACCGCGCGAGATCTATCCTTCCCCTTCCTTGTCCTATCCTCTCCCTTTACACACTCACTTACACTAACATGCACTACACTACTATATATTCCGGGAGACCGGTCGGGAGCTTAGAGCTTGTCCCGGCTGGGGCGGTGCCCCGCTGGTGGGAGAGTCCTGGTTAGGGGGAAACCCCACTAGCCAACGGTACGTCGGTGCCGAATCTCGCCATCCAGCGAGGGAAGATTACCGCCATCTCCCGAGAAAAACATGCACTACACTAACGGGACTAATGACCGAAGCAGTTGACGCGCCTGTAAACACGAAAAAATCAATCCATCAATCACATGCACACACGTGCACACACATGGGATAATAGACGCACGGGCGTTCGCGAATAAGCGTACATGTACAAAAGTATTCACGAAACGATTTTTAAAAACGCACTGATCTACAAAATCTACAAAATATAAATAAAACTGGCAGCCGTCGTTAGCCGAATTGCTTAACTTCCCTCCGTGATGGCACAGAAGTTAAGTAACTCAACACACCACGGATTCTTGGATGGGTGACCGTCTGGGAATTTCAATTACTAACAGCGTCGAGCCCCTGACCGAGTGGATAAAAGACATTGACTGACTGTGACGAGACGAGACAAAAGGCAAAGAAGACTTTAATAGAAGACTACTCCAAAACATATTTACGCTCTATGCCCAAAAAGGGTCAAGAGACGTGTTGCGAAAATCCATGCAACTGATAGATATATAATTAAAAACACAGATAAATGTGCAGCACGACCAAAATACTTCTGAACGAAATCATTATTTTTTAAAAATAATATGAACACTGCTCATGAATATCTAAAAAAATAAATCATATAACAAAATAAATTATTTAGTTGTAACTTAACAAAAATTTTAACAATTTTTAACAAAATATGCACTAACAGTGTAGTATATACGCACTTCAACAGTCCTTTACATTACAAGATTGTCAGAAAAAATTGCTTCTTCATAACGCAACACGTGAATGCCATACATTTAAAGGCGGTAATGACGGGTGTACTCTTTTTCGGAGCCTAGCTATTCCAAGGCATTAAGTGTGTAGTTAGCGGTGACTCACTGAGTATGAGAATTCAGTCGGTACGCTCAGTGATAGAATAGGCGGAATAACACAAGTATTGTTTTCAGTATAAATCCAAACTATTTCATTCTTTTGGAATCTTCTAGAGTTCCTAGGTATCTATTAAAACAGGAGACTCCTTTCGTAGGGTCTAATACAGCATAGTTTTAATTTATGTGCGCATTGGAAATCTGTTATATATGCACCCACGATACATTCGCTATTATACACCGTACATCATGACCAAATCCCTCAAGGCTAGTTAATACAAGATAATGTGTATTTTGGGCCAGTAAGCCTGATTCATATAGCTATTCATATAGACTAATTGATAAGTCCATATGGATAATTGATAAGTTTTAGGTATCACGCCACAATTGATCAATTTCTGTCCAACGGCAAGCGCCTTACCATTTGTAACACACCTACTTGCACTTTATCAACGCCACCAATAATAAAAGATAAATTTCCTTAAAATACACTTGCAGAAAATGTGTTAGAATCCATACTAATGGTGTACTCACGTACGGCAATTATGGAACGTGGAAAACTCCATTAGATAACTGAAGCAGTAAAAAAATGCGTTGCTTATTGTTATTAACAAAGAAACATAATATTTAATTTTTCAGATGTTTACGCGATTTATAGTTGATTACTATTTTTTAATTATATTTAATCGCAATTGCAAATATAATATCACAGAATGTTTGCCGTACTCTCCCCTGATACTGCTTACTGGCCCCGAAACGTTCTGCTATTATAAGTAATTGCAATCGGAAGTCCAGTCAGGAGCTTAACGTTTGTCCCGGCTGGGGCGGTGCCGGAACCCACATTTTAAAGATCCCAAATTTTAAATATTTTTCAAAATCTCAAAGCTTCAACTAGAGCCAGATGGACAAGGGTTTCTTCAATTTGGAAAAGTCCGTATGTGTGGTTTAGGTGCTAGCAGTGGGTTCGTACTTGTGAATTAGGTAGCTAGTAGCTAGCACAGACGGACGGACAGACGGAGAGACCGACACAGACAGACTGACACAGACAGACTGACACAGACAGACTGACACAGACAGACTGACACAGACAGACTGACACAGACAGACTGACACAGACAGACTGACACACACAGACTGACACACACAGACTGACACAGACAGACTGACACAGACAGACTGACACAGACAGACTGACACAGACAGACTGACACAGACAGACTGACACAGACAGACTGACACAGACAGACTGACACAGACAGACTGACACAGACAGACTGACACAGACAGACTGACACAGACGTTTCGAAAAAACGTACGTACGGACGTTTCGAAAAAAAAACATTTTTTCGGTATCAGGATCCCCAAAACATGTAATTCAGTTGAAATCTTGAAATGGTTTTTTCCGCAGCATTACATAACTTACTTTATACTACGGATTTTACTCCGTATATACGTGTGTATACGAGAAAGTAAAAACGATCACTACACTAACGGAACTAATGACAACAGCAATCGATTTGTCCGGAATCTCTAATCAATCAGTCCGGCCCAAGCATGGTGAGTGGGTTGTCTGAGAGCTGTACGCGTGCGTGTGTGTGTCCAGGGCGCGGGTGGGCGCCAGCGCGCCAGCTCGCTGCCCGCGGGGCGGCTGTGGGGGTCGCGTCGCACGCTGGGCGACTCACTGCTCTCCTCCCGCCGCTCCGCGCGGGCCTCCACCTTCCTCCCACCGGACTCCACCGAGGAGGAGGCGGCGGCAGCGGCGGCCCCGGCGGCGGCGGCCACCTGCGTCTGCCCCTACGTGTGCTACACCGCCCCGCCCCCGGCCCCGCCCCCGCGCTGCCGCACCGCCCCCTGCTTCTTCCGCCCCTGCGCGCGCCACCGCCGCACGCCCCCGCCGTGCACGTGCCCGCCCCCGCCGCCGCCGCCCCCGTGCCCGCCCCCGCGCCCCTGCACCTGCGCCTGCCACCGCGCCCCGCCCCCGGCCCCCGCCCCCGCCCCCTGCCGCGAAGAGTGCGGGTGCACATGCAAGTGCGCGCAGGTGGGCAGCCGGAGAACAGAGCGATGGCAGCGCCACCGCAGGCAATCAAATCGAAAAAACATAGAACGGTTGCGAATCGGCGTAATAATTAGCCTGCCTTGAAGCTCCATGTCTTAGGATGGCTTATGGACTGTGTACTATAGTAAATGAAATTGAAAGAAAAGAGAGATCTGTTGCAAATCGACGTAATAATAAGCCTCCCTCGAAGCTCCACGTCCTAGGATGGCTTATGGCCTGCGTAGTAGCATGAATGAAATCCAAATAAAATAGAGATTGGTTGCAAATCAACATAATAATTAGCCTCCCACGTAACCAGGGTTGCGCAGTATTTAAAAATGTGTTTTAAATCCATTTTATATTTGAATAATTGTATTTTTGAGTTTTTTGGACTAGCATTTTTAAATGTATCTAAATATATCTCTAAAATACCGTATCCAAAAACTCAAAAATACAGTTATTAAAATATAAAATGGATTAAAAAAAGTATTTCAAATACAAGTATTTAAATACTTACCAACCCTGCATGCCATAGGACTGCTTATGGGCTGCGTACTAGCATCAATGAAATTGAAAGAAAAGAGAAATCGATTGCAAATCGACGTAATAATAACTCTATAATATATAACGTAATAATAGCCTCCCACATAACTCCGCGTTCTAGGATGGCCTACGGTCTGCGTACTAGCGTAAAAGAAATGGAAAGAAAAGAGTGATATGTTGCTAATCGACGTAATAATAATAATAATAATAATAATAATAATAATAATAATAATAATAATAATAATAAGCCTCCCTCGAAGCTCCACATCGTAGAATGGCTTATGGGCTGTATAGTAGCGTGAATGAAATCGAAAGAAAATAAATATTGGTTGCAAATCAACGTAATGATTAGCCTCCCACGTAATTCTGCGTCCTATGCTGGCTCACAGGCAGCGTAGTAGCATTCCGTAGGGCGAACTCGAGTTTCATTTCCGATCGCGTCAAAAATAGAGTTGTAGCTTTCCTTTAAAATTGACTCAGTTTCTGTAGCTGTGTGACGAAGAAAAGCTCGGGCAGGCGGAGTTTACTAGTTAAGGTGAAGGTTATGTCGTGTTTGCCACATGCCTTTCTTACCCCCAAAGGGGAGAAATTAACTAAGTCCAGGCATGGGAGACCGCTTTAGCTTGCCGTCAAATTCAGACAATCCTCCTATAATTCCATACATTAACACATAACTTCCTTGAATTTTGTACTCCGTGCTAAACTAGGGGAGCTGCAACAGTATATACATTCTCGCATTATTTGTAACGTTTCAAGTTTTGAAAATTCATAGAATTCAACGAAAATGGCAACTGCATTGTGTTTTTAAGCGTTATTTACTTTGAGAGAAAAAATAAAAAATTGTAGATATCTTTAAGAAAAGTGTGAATATGCTTTCAATGTTTCCCGTAAAGTACCTACTCTAAGTAGGAGAAATATTCGTTTCCAATCCCAGAGTCTCGAGTTTGGACATATCAATCTGGAATATCAAGTTTGAAGGAAATTGTCTGTAGTTTGGGCGGCAGTGTTAACCACAGAAGGACGATCGCGGGTTTTCCCGCAAGCCACGTTTTCGATATTAAGGACCAACAAAAAGAGGATTATGTTTAAATACCATGTGAGAGGAAATTTAGTACATATAGAAATAATAATTTGAAATTAGTACATAGTGAAATAATAATTAATTCACTTTTTCGATATCAGGACCCCAAAACAGGAGTTTTTCTGCCAAAAGGTGCCAATTTTGCTGTAGCATAACAATACTACAGAACACATTTCTCTTTACTACAGATGTAGATAGTAGACGAGAAAGTAAAACAATGGCGTTTACCTAACATTCGTTCTCATACTCGTTTTACTAAAAATACTAGATCGCTCAATCTTTTATGATGCTTGATTAAAACTTTATTTTTA
This sequence comes from Teleogryllus occipitalis, assembly GCA_011170035.1. Classification (NCBI taxonomy): domain Eukaryota; kingdom Metazoa; phylum Arthropoda; class Insecta; order Orthoptera; family Gryllidae; genus Teleogryllus; species Teleogryllus occipitalis. Next base: position 11,953 of record BLKR01006103.1, read on the forward strand.
TTTACGACTATTTTTTTATCGTTACATATAATAAAGTGAAGAAGAAATAGAGAAGGAGAAATGAAGATAATATATTTGCTAGTTAGCATCATAAAATCAGATAGTTTTGAAAAGGTTGGGGTTTGGATGTGACAATATATTACTTAAATTTCTACATTTACATTGAAAACGTTAACGTCATAACCTTTATGCCACAGGTCTCCAATAATTTATTGAGAAACATCAGTACGTTCAATGTAAATGAATGCTACAATAGATTTGTTCTGAGGCTTCATACTACAAAACAAAGTATCTCTCTGACATCATCAGGAACAGGACGGGCTGCCAAACTCTGTCTCAAGCCTTTTAGTGGAATGAAGATCTCATTTTTATTGTCATGAGGTCGTATTTTCTAAATTCAGTTTTCTATGGCAGCCTTTGTCAAAGTGGTACACCAGATCTAATACTTAATAAATGGAAAGGAATACTTTCAGATGATTTATTTTCATTTTTTAAATATATTTTTATTGAATTAAAGCCTCTTGTTTCTTTCACAACCCACGGAGTCACATAATTACTCCACAACTGTTCGGGCGACTCTACTCATTAAAACACATTTTTTAATCAGATAATTGATCATTATATTCATTTGTTCAAAATTGAACGATCGTATACACACATTTTACATGCAATCGATTGAAGAGGAAACATTCCAGTCCTCCTGGCTTCCACACCTCAATGATTCAATATGAGGGTTTGTGCGGTAGTTTCTGTAATTGGCTCCTCAAAATTCAACGTAATTTCCACTACATAGGCATCAAAATAAAGTATCGATTTGTATGAGTCTGGCATCCATATCGTCCTAAATATAAACCATAGATACACACACAACAAGTAGAGACATTTGGATCATTCATTATAGCAACCAAACTCCACTCTCCAGGTAGAAGAAATGATGAGTTCATTCAATATTCGAAACTTTAGTTTTCGCATTACATTAAAAAGGTAATAACAATTTTTGCAACTATCTCTACGATTTTCTTCTTTCGACAATTATTTTAGTTCTCTTTCTATTTATCGCTCCGTTAACGAATTCATGGAATCTTCTTTGCAACGAGAAAAGAAGCGTTTCATGATCTGGTGAATGTCATTTCATGTGACGACGATTATACAGCGTTATTGTTGAATCTGAGGCCTCTGGATCACTGCAAGTATGTCTACGACTACATCTATATAATTTCTGATTGTGCATGATTCGAGAGGTTTTTATAAGAACAGAGAGAAATGTCATTTCTCCAACCACCGCATTTAGAGAAGAGGAAGAACAATGAAATTAGATTTTCCTATTTAATCCTTTTAATCGGTTTAAGCCTTTTCATTAATTTTATGCACTATCCTTTCTATTTTGTGCAAGAGTGCCAATGAATAACGAAATTGTTTTCTCAAAATACTCAGTTATCTCAAACTTTCCTTCTACGCGCCTTTCAAGCAGTATCTCAAAATTCACCTGGGGTGAGAAGCGCCCCCTCACTCGAGTGAAGTGAGTCTTATGACGGCACGTGAGTGACGTCACTCACGTGTCGTCAGTCTTTTGCCGTCAGTCTTTTGACGTCAGTCTTCTGCCGTCAATCTTGTGCCGTCAGTCGTGTGGCGTCAGTCTTGTGACGTCAGTCTTGTGACGTCAGTCGTAAGCCGTTAGACGCGTGCCGTCAGCCGTGTGCCGTCAATCGTTGAGTTGCACGTGAAAATTCAAAATGCAGCACATGTCTGGCGTTACCTATTACCGTGAAAATGCAAAATGCCTGGCGTTACCGTTTTCAGAACAGTTAGAAAAGCGAGCAGTTTCTGCCGCAAGGGGAGGGAGTGCAGGCGTGTGGTGGCGTGCGTGCGTAGGGCTCGCGCAAGGGCAGGAGGCGCTCCCCGCGCAGGCGGCACTGCCGGTGTGCGCCCTACGTGGAAGAGAGCGTCTTCGTGCGGCGCCACTATTAGAGCGAGAGGGAAAGGCCGACGGCCAATGCCCTTGTGTGGCTGTGGAGGTGTACACGCCTGCCGACTCCACCGAGTCGTCGGGGACGTCGGAGGAGCCGTGTCCGTGTCCGTGCCCGTGCCCGTGTCCGCGCCCCGCCACCGCCCCGCCCCGCGCGCCGCGCCAGCCCTGCCCCGCCGCCACGCCCCCGTCCCGGCCGCCGCCGCCGCCACGCCCCTGCCAGCGACGCTGGCGCTGCCACTTCAACGCGCGCCGCTACGACGCCGCGCCCGCCAGACAAGGTTACACACACTACCCTCGCCCTTAACCCAACAAGCAAAATGCAAAATAGCACAATTCTTCTTCCTAGGGCTTTTATCCAGCCGACAGCCGGTTGCCCTTTACGTCCCGAAGGGACGCATATTCGACCATGCACTAGACAAACACTTGCGTGCTCCTTTGATCTGGGGTCAGCAGAACGCGAGGCCCTCCGCGACAACACACACAAAGTCAAGGGACAAACAGCCACGCCCAAGGCGGGACTCGAACCCGCGACCCTTCGGACCGAAGCGCTGAGTCGGTACTCGTTCTTAGCCACCTCGGCCATCCAGGTCGGCTAAATAGCACAATTAAAACCTTCAATAAACACCAAAAGCTGCCTATCAATAGATAATGCCATCACTTTATATAAATCCATAATCAGACCCTTCATGTTATACGCATGCCCTGTCTGGACTAACGCATCTGATCTGCTACTACCATAAATAAACTACAAATAATACAAAATAGATTTCTCCGACTAGCAACCCACGCTCCATGGTTTGTATCCAACAAACAAATACACAAAGAATTGAATATAACTTCAGTCTCCAAACACATAGCCCATCTATCCAATACATTCTATTCAAATATCAACTCAATACCACACGCCATCCACTACAACCTGGCCTCAACAGACAATACTCCAACACGCATAAAAAACCGTTACCCTTTTAACGCTTTCCTAAACTTATTTTCTAACAATTGTGAACAGTAGGTGCAGAGTGTAGCTTCCTACCCCTTCCCGTAGTTAGTTTTTAAGTTTAGGAAATAAGAATAGTTGTAAGCCAGCAATACATGTGAAAAAGTAAAATGTTACTGAACTATGTACATCCGAATGGAAAATAAGTATTTAAAAAACCTTTCCCTTATAACTAGGTCTCTGGTTTGAGGACAAATTCCTATTTAGATCTTTTTGAATGCCCGCAATAGATCTTTAAGATTCAACCCACAGCAATTTTACTCGTATGTTCCTGAATTATTGCGATGCGTTAGTCGTCTGATATTTCATGTATTCCTTCATTGTACTTTTCTGACAATGTCGGCCCTTCCATTTTTATCATTGCCCTGGATCATTTTCCGTGAGCATGTTAAAACTTGATCGCTGCGTGAGATCTGTCTGATACACTGCGTGCACGGGCTAGTGCATTGTGAACTCCTAGCGTTAACAGTATGTATCACGGCATCATTTTCAACCGTGTCAAAGACAATTCTTAGGTCTATTCAGAAATTGTAGTCATTTGTCTTATCTAGGATCGATTGTCACAATTTCTGATCCCAAGAGAAAGAAGATGTGTTGGAGACGTCTGTAGGAAAATGATAAAAATGCGAACTTTGCCAAATGGAAAAAAGACAAGCACTTTCCAAATATTTTTTGGAAAAATATATTTTTTAATTACAACATGCCAAACTCATTTGTGAACATTTTTTTAAAAATTATTTAATAAGATAAGATTTTTAATGTTTTATGTCTATAGTTTGTCAATTTTTTCCTTTCTCACAATAAGTATAATGTTTCATGGAATACGTTTAAAATTGTGTGATGTATTAAAAAGTTAACATAAAAAGGTTTTCAAAACGGATGTGCAAAAACTGAAAGAGGAAAAGTTTCCCTATCCTTCTGGCCCAACTTTTTCTCCACCTTCACCAGGCGTCTTCTATCACAACTGTCGACGAGAAGGGGAAGTCTGTGAGATTTTTACCAGCCCTGTTATTGACTGATTATTCTGTTTTCGTGAGCATCGACCGCTAAGGTCATTAGTCCCGTAGATGTGGTGCATAGCTTTGGGGGCGTTTCTTTCCTGCTGGAACATGAAATCCAGCTCGATCCCCACGTCGGCTTGGAGGGTTTCCGATCAGGTATCTTCGCCAGCGATACACTGCCCCTGCCGGAACAAACTCTAAACTCGCGGCTGGACCATGGCCATGTATGATAATGTAGTGTATTTCAATGTGTTGTCTGGGAGAAGATAGATAATTCATTTAATTTGCTTTGAGACTTCAGCCCGGTGGTAAGTTATTTACACTTATTATACATCTAATACCATAAAAAATAATGAGTACTAAAATACATACAATTCAATACCCAGTACAAAATTATTCCATTTAAGGCATGCCTACTGAATGCAGAGGCCCTTCACAGACTACTGATCCTATCACTTACACTATTCTAGAATTTAATCTTAACCTAAAAGTGTTGATGTTTGTGGGAAAAGTCTCCTTTAGTGCTGCAGGCAAGCTATTCCATGACTCGATAGTCCTATTTACAAAAGAGTATTTTCCGATATCGGTTCTTTGTTTCCTTGGACGTATTTTTCTAATATGGTCGTGACGTGCTAAGTAGACGGGGTTCATGCGTTCTTTCCTGAATTTCCATTCATGCCAGATTTTTCCCTAACGCTTTGTAAAGTATACACAACCTTGCTTTTACCCTGCGGCTCGCCAATGATTTCCATGGTACTTTCCATCGCCATGATTTACATGACTATTTCCTAACGAATTTTACCTTTTAATAGATTCTGCTGGTACCTTCTGAACTCTTTCGATGAAGTTTATTTGGCCCTTCTATATTGTTCCCAACACGCTGCTCCATATTCTAACACCGGACGCACAATGATTGTATATGCTAATTCTCTTGATTTACTACTTCCCTTCCTTATCACTCGCATTACAATGTGCAAAGATGACCATGCCTTCCTAATAGTCAAGTTTATGTGCTCCTCCCATCCAAGTTTATTTGACTCGCCCTCATATATTTACAACTAGTTACCTGTGGAAGTACCTTACCCGCAAACAAATACTTAGATTATTCTTTATTTCTACGGCGCGTAAAACTATTTTGCATTGATCCGGAATTATCTTCATTCTATTGATTTCCGTTCATTCTTCTAAGCATCGCAAGTCTCGCTGTAATTTATCCTGATCCGATATGTTCTCGATCTTTCTGTAAATAAGGCAGTCGTTCGCAAAATGTTTAATTTTTGTGCCTATTCCCTCTATGTCATTTACATACACCAAATGTAATAAAGGTTCAAGTACACTACCCTGCGGAACTCCAAACGTTACTCTAACTCTTTCCGACAGGCTGTTTCCCACCCTCACTCGTTGGTGGCGGTTATTTAGAAAATTCGTAATCCACAGTATCACTCTCGAGTCTCGCCCTATTCTGTCTAGTTTTTCAAGTAGTCTATCATGATCTTGTCCTTTCTAGAAGATAGGATAAGGTTGCAAATGCGATGATTGTGCATCGTCCGTGGCCTGATTGTAAGACTATTCTTTCGGGCATAATCAAATGTCACTTCCAGTTGACGCGCCCGGACACACAAGACATTCAAAACGACCACTTTAAAATGTATTTATTTTATTCAGAAGGTTAAAAACGCTTCTTAATTGTTAAGAATATGATGTTACGTCTTTCCAACTCACGGGTGTTAAAGAAATGTTTTATCTACTCCCTTGTGGGCATGCGCGCTCTTGCTGACAATAGGTATCTAATCCGCTACTACCACTTGAATTACTTTTATAGTGCGGCTCAAAAACTGCACTTGTTGTGCCAATCTACGTGCTAGCTGGTTTTTGCACGATTTGAAAGTAGAACTTGCCATTTTGTAGATACTTCGATTCGTTTATCCAAGTAATTCATTCGTTTGTTTCGCGCGTAACAGTTCTATACACTGAGTATCAGCTGTCTCTCTCGATTCACAGTGTCACCAACCCTCCGTTACAACACGAGATAAGTAAGACATATCGTGAGTTTTAAATTGTATTTACGAAAAATTATGAAATAAAATAAAATGAAAATAATACACACGTCGATGAAGATACTTTATGTACTCGAGAAAGACATCTCACTGCTCCTTTCACCGTTCGTGAAGTACCGTATTTGCCGGTGTATAAGACGCACTCCTATTTTGAAGATGAATTTCATTCTTTTATGTTAAATTTTATACTTAATTTTTATTATTATGAAATGAGTGGGAATTGTGATCAATGAAAAGAAATGATCTTTTCTTCATTGTCCGTCGGGTGTGTTTATTATTTTCCTAGTACGAATGGAAAGACCGTGCCTTTTCATAAATATCCTACACCATGACGTTGACTCAAAGTAATTTTCAGTATTCTTTCTTCTTGCGATACTTTTAGCTTCTATAATGTAATAATCAGTTTTGATAACTACAAATTCCTGTTTTTCAGTGCAAAAAAATTGTATTTTTTAATGCTATATACTCCACATTCCAACAGTTACAGAAAAATTCCCATCCGTTATATAAGACGCATCCTGTTTTTTGACGAGTTACTAAAGGAAAAAAGTGCGATTATAAACTGGCAAATACAGTAATTTCTTCATCCCGTAGATAAAGTATATCTTTATCGTCTAGTATAATAAATTCCTATTTCTCCCACCCTCAAAATTATTTTTCGACGCGAACGAATAGATATCCTTGCTATCCTCCATCCACGTGCGAGTACGTAGTGAGGAAAGTGAAGCCATGCCTTTTGACGAGTGGCATGTGGGGCGCAGGGTCCCCGTGTCCTTGCACGTGCGCGTGCACGTGTTCGTGCGGGCGCTGCCGCGTGGAGCGCTCGCCGTCGCCGCCCCGCCGCCGCCCGCGCGCCCCGCCCCCCTGCCCCTGCCCCTCGCCCACTTCCACCCGCCGCCCCTGCACCTGCTCTTCGCGCCCGCCCTCCGACGAAGCGGTGCGTGCCTCTCACTTCCAATGGCAGAAACATGGCAGTAACAGCATACGCATAAATTGCGTTTTATTTAACAAGGCCACGAGCTGGACGAAGAGAGGGACACTGTCATCCAATCGGGAGCTTAGTTACGATTTTAATTTTTGGTATTGGAGCTACCGATTGGATGAAAATGTGCACCTCACTTCCAGCTCGTTACCTTGAAGTACCAGGTCAAATAAATCAAAGTATACTAACATTTGAAAATAACCTTTGGAAGATAAACCATAAATGTTGCGAGCCTCTAGGACGGCTCATGGGCAGTATACTAACTGCCCGTGACATGGTCCCGGGTTTGATTTTTGGTGGAGGCAAAAGTAGTTGTAACTTTCCTTTAAGATCGCCTCAGTTTATGTAGCTGTGTGACGAAGAAACGCCCAGGCAGAGCGATTTGCTAGTTGCGGTGAAGGGAATACGTCATGTTCTCCACATGTTTCTCTTACTTTCCCAATCAAGGGAAGAGCCAGACATGGAAGACATTGTCAGCTAGCCGGCAAAGTCGAACAATCGACCAAAAATGCTAGATACATGCATACAGCAATGTTTCATAACCTAGGAGTTCCTATATGCGAAGTCGTTTAGCAGCGCTTCCTGGAGGTGCTCATTGATTGTTAGTGATTCCGGGCGCGTCAACTATGAGGGGTCATTAGTCCCATGAGGGTAGTTTCGGGAGGTGGCGGTGCTTCCCCCCTCTGGATAGTGATATCCAGCGTCGACCTACCGTCAACTAGAGGGGCTTTCCTCAACCAGGTATCTCCCAATAGCGGGGCACCGCCCCAGCCGGGACAAGCTCTAAGCTCTCAACCGGTCTCCCGGCTTATATGGTAGTGACGTGCATGTTAGTTTAAATGTATGAGTAAGGGGAGAGGACAGGACAAGGAAGAGGAAGGAAAGATCGCGCGCGGTCCGTGGCCTGTTTGTAAGGATACCATTCGCATGGTAATAGCATTCGCATAGCATTAGCATGGTGTTGATCGGAGAAACCACGGAAAACCCTATCAGAGCACCCATCCGCTAGAATTCTTCTCCAGACAGCGACTGAATTCGACCTAGCTAACACGCTAGAGTCAAAAATCCTGTCACTGTGGGGATTCGAACCTAGGACCACCCGGTCAGAGGGACTGCAATGACATCAACTGATGCCTTTAGCCATGTCTCTCGGTACGTGCTTTTTGAGGCAGAGCTTTGATTTAAATGGAGGTACTTATACGAGCGGCACAGTAGCGCTGCAACGGCGCTTAATGACGCACTTCTCCACCATCAGCGCACAGACGCATCCACTCCCCTACCAGCAGAACAGAGTTCTAAATGGTAGCCACTTGTAAGCGCCATTTAGAGTTTAGCTGTTTACTTGTAGATTGTTTTGTGGCCGGCTCATAACGTCGCCACTTATGAATCCTTCCTTCCTCAAGCTTAGTGGGGATGGACGGTGCTTGTGTGGGAAGGGTTCACAGAGGAGCTGATGTAACTCCATACGATGGCGGCCTAACATTTTTGCGACCGAGAACAAAGTGTTACATCGAGTAACGGCAGTTAGGGTAACACCGCCACACTAATAGATATTGAAGTTTGATATTTACTTCATTACTTTTTGCGCTTCCTTACAAAGTTTTTGCACTATTTCTTTGTGGGATTTTAGGTATATTTTATGAACGAAATGTACAATCATTTATACTTACTGATATACTATTCTGATCATTTACTCACGGAGTGACATGTGCCGAGGGGATTAAGCAGAGCCGACGAGGCTGAGAGGGCCGCTGGGGCAGAGAGGAACCGAGGAGCTGACGGAGCAGACGAGAGTCAACAGTGTTGAGGAAGCCTTTTAGGGAACAGACAAAGCCGTAGGGAACTGACAAAGTGTTAGGGAACTGATTAGAGAACTGAAGCCTGTTTGGGGCTGAAGAGATCTGACGGGGTACACGGGGACCGACGGAGCTAACAAAGCCGCCGGGGTGACGCCGGAGACCGAAGAGGCTGATGAGGACCAACGAGGCCGACGGGGGCCGACGGGGGTCGACGGGTGCTGACGGGGGCCGACGGGGTACGACGGGGTACGACGGGAGACGACGGGGTACGACGGGAGAAGACGGGTGCCGACAGGAGACGACGGGGTACGACGGGAGACGACGGGGGCCGACGGGGGCTGACGGTGGACGACGGGGGACGACGGGGGCCGACGGAGTACGACGGGGGACGACGGGGGCCGACGGGGGCCGACGGGGGCCGACGGGGGCCGACGGGGACCGACGGGGGCCGACGGGAGCTATCGGTGTTAACAAAGCCAACGGGATGATAGGGCCGAGGAGAACCCATGGGACTAACGGGGCCGACGGGACTGACATGGCTGTCAAGGGGGCGGGGCTGTTGGGGACGGCTGAGCTAGCGGGGCTGTCGAAGGTGAAGGTTCCGACGGGGCTGCCAAGGACCATCGTGGCTAATACGGCCCACTGTTTCCGCCGTGTCTTAAGAGGGGCGTGCGGTGCGCAGGAGTGGCGGCGCGCGCGGCGGGCGTGCGCGTGCGAGCGGCCGTGCGAGTGCGAGCGCGAGCGGCGCTGGTGCTTCGCGCGCCCGTCGTGCGCGTGCTGCTACTGCGCGGGCGGCGAGACCGGCGCCTCCGCCTCCTCGGGCTCCTCCGCGTCGCCCGGCACACGCGGAGCGGGTACGCACGCCGCCGCCACTCTCCCATTCATTGATTCATTGATTCATTCCAGGGGCGACAAATATTATGGTCATTAGTCCTTGAAAATAGATTTTATTACATGGGAGTTTTTTTGTTTTTTTTTCTCCCTTTCAAAATTCAAAATTTAAGTAGTATATGACTTAGTGTAGGGATCACAGAATTTTGAAAATGTGCACACAATTCACTTTTCCCCCTTAGCACGTCATACGCAGTTTTTACTGTTGTTTGACGTAAAATAAAATAAATAAAATTAAAAAAAAAAAATAAAAAAATGCAGCGCTATTTGTGGGAGGGGCGGTGGTGTTCTTCCCTCGCTGGATGGCGAGATCCGGCGCCGACCTACCGTCGACTAGCGGGGTATTCCCGAACAAGGTATCTTCCACATGTACCGCCCCAGCCGATGCAAGTTCTAATTCCCCGACTGGCATGTGTGGTAGTGTAGTGCATGTGTGTGTAAGTGTAGTGTAGTGTAGTGTAGTGTAAGTGGAGTGTAGTGTAAGTGTGGGTGTGTAAGGGATGATAATAGAACATTGAAGAGGAAGGAAAGACAGCCCGCGTCCGTTGTCCGTTTGTTAGGGTGCTGCTGCGGCATTCTCCCGGTGTTGATTGGAGAAACCACGGAAAACTACCGATCTGAGCCTCTGACCCGGAAGTCCTAGATTCGAGTCCAGACGGCGGCAGGATTTTCGACACTGGCTTGTCAGCTAGGTGGAATTCAATCGCTGACTGGAGGAGAATTCTAGCGGTCGGCTGCTCTGATTGGTAGTTTTTCGTGGTGTCTTCGATCAACACCAGGCGAATACCGGAGCAGTATTCTAACAAACGGGCCGTGGATCGCGCGCGAATTTTTCTTCCTCTTCCTTGTCTTGTCCTCTCCCCTTACTCAAGCACTTACACTAACATACACTTCACTACCACACAAGCCGGGAGACTGCTCAGTTTCTTAGAACATGTCCCGGCTGAGACGGTGCCCGTTGATGGGACATACCTGCTTGGGGAAATTCGCTCTAGCCGACGGTAGATAGGCACCGGCTCTCACCATCCAGCGTGGGAAGAACATAGCCACCCCCCGAGCCAAACGAATATGCCCTACTTGTACGGGACTAATGACCATAGTAGTTGACGCGCCCGGAATCACTATCAATCAATCCATCGGTTTCAAAATGTTCCGTATTGAAATCCACGTGTCCTTTCTGAAACAACTAGTGTCGACAGCAATGCCCATAAGGTTTTATTTACTTAATGGGTAATTATTAAAAACAAATTAGATAACTTGATGCTATGTGGCTAGTCCAAAGATCTTTAAGCCATTACAACACCTACATCCCACCGCGTTGTAACCTTTCGAATCCTCGTATTCCCCCCAAATGGTCTCCCCATTGCATCAATGCTGCGAAAAAGAGGCCATATGGTACGAAAGGTCATAAGGTACCAAAGGTCATAAGGTACCATAGGCCATAAGTTATCAAACCCCATAAGGTGCCAAAGGCCACAAGGTGCCAAAGGCCATAAGGTACCAAAGGCCACAAGGTGCCAAAGGCCACAAGGTACCAAAGGCCACAAGGTACCAAAGGCCACAACGTACCAAAGGCCACAAGGTACCAAAGGCCACAAGGTACCAAAGGCCACAAGGTACCAAAGGCCATAAGGTACCAAAGACCATAAGGTACCAAAGGCCATAAGCTACCAAAGGCCATAAGCTACCAAAGGCCACAAGGCACCAAAGGCCACCAGGCGCCCAAGGAAATCGTGGCGTGCGCAGAGCCGTGCGGGCGGCGGCGCTCGCGAGGGCCGCGCGACCGCGCGCGCAGCAAGAGCTGCGGGGCGGCGGAGGCGGCGCGGGTGGCGGCGGCGGCGGCGGCCACGGCCACGGCGGCGGTGGGCTGGGACTCGGAGGACTGCGCCTGCCCCTACACCTGCTCCTTCGCCTGCCCGTGCCCGTGCTCCGGCGCCGGCCTCTGCCCCTGCGCCTGGGACCGCAGGCGCTACTGCGTGTGCGGGTTCTGCCCCGGCGGGGGCGCAAGCGACAGTACCAGCGACTGCCGCGGACGGTCGCTCTAGCTGACGACACCTGCGTGGACGACTTCTTTTTTGTACGAGAAAAGCTTGCAATAAAACTATGGTGAAGGAAAGGCTGGTGTGTTCCCTGATCCGGCACGTTAATTATAAGATTAGAGAGTTCTTTTGTTATTTAAGGTTCGCATCAACATCTAGGTCATTAGGGAATCCTATTGGAGTTGGTACGGTAAGGTAACTATGAAGATGAGACGAAATAGTGATAAGGGGTGAAAAGACGAACACATGCCCGAGGCGGGACTGGAACACGCGACCCTTTGGTCCGAAATCACTACGATCGATACTGCCTTAGCGATCTCAGCCACCGGGCCGGCATTGGAGAGTATGTTCACGCCATAACGGATAGCGAAATCGATCTTCTGCGCATGAGCAGATGCACTAAGTGGTGCGAAACTTGGACTGCGCATGCGCAGAAGATCGATAATGCTTTAACGTTTGAGGGTGCACAAACTCTATTTACTAGCATTGGCCATCTTAAACAAAACGTTACCAAACTGAGATCAGTTTTGTGAAAAGGAGTATTGGAACAAAAGTAGTAATATATGGCCTCCTAGAATCTATCGCATCAGTTTGAAACATATTGCAGGATGAGCATCCAAATTTATATGAAAATCATTATTGTTGATTTAATGTTTACAAAGTGGGTTAAACGTTGCTCGAATTAGTATCGTAACATCTATTACTATATTCAATTCATTTTAAAACTCATCCTGACGGCCTCGTTCAGTAACCCTCCAATTTCGTGTTGAAATGAGATGTCTCGCGATTCTTAATAATAACTATTATTATGACCTAGACATTTCGCCCACACTCGAGATGAATTGCTCTGATAAATAAACTTTTAACAATGATTTTTATTTTAGCGAATGTGGAATGTGAGGCAAATTGACATGAAAAAAACTGGAGAAAACCTGATACGAACCTGCTTTGCCCAGCACAAATCTTATTATTGATTTTGACAATCTCAAAATCATTATCAAAATCAAAATTAATTATTTCTTCCTCATTGGTCCCCCCCTTCCTTGGCCGTTGAAATATTGCATTATATCATCATCTCCAGTCTTGTAATCATCTCCAGTGTTCAAATTAGACGGTTAACGAAAATGAGGGAGCAGCAGAAGTATGCACACTCACTGTGATAATAGATTTTTAATATTGTTTATAATGTAAATATTTTAGTATAGTTTTAATTATTCTTACTCTATTGTTTAAAAAGATAAGCTTCTGACAACATTTATTTATATTACAGTGTATTAAAAAATTAAACAACTATAATTTGTTAAAATGTACAATTGCAAACCAGGTCTGAAGATGGCTATAAGGTGTAGTCTAAACGTCATCTTATCAATAACTACAATGTAATCACAAAATACTATAATAAATTACATCTAAAATTTAAAGTGGAACTGTTTGTGTAAATTAATAATCTATAGACATTCATCGAAGAGCAAAGGAAATAAGTTTAAAAAGTCACAAAGCTATCGTGTGAGAATGGGGAACCGCAGCATAGCAAGCTACCTTCCTGTTTGCTGCACGATATATACGGGTTCTCCCACTTTGTCGGCCTCTCATTTCACTTTTCCTTCATCAATTATTTAATGTCAACCATATTACTTAATCATTTAATCACCCATATAGTCCAGGTACAGACAGTCCTATTCACTGAAATTAATTAAAAAGCTTAAGTAAATGCGATCACCTTCCCTGTACTCCCATCTCCTGGTGGAGTTATGTCCTGTTGACGGAAGTGTATTTTCACGTTTACAAATAAAAGTATCCAAAGTTTTTTATGACAATCATTTATTTCAACAATTATGCGACGTTTCGTAACTCGTTTTGTTACATCATCATCGCCTGATCAGCTTTCTTCCGCCACCCCGCGAAAGAGAGTTCTTAGAAACAAGTGAATTCAAACCCTTGTGAGAATGCATCTGATGATGTAACAAAACGAGTTACGAAACGTTGTGTAATTGTTGAAATAAATGATTGTCATAAAAAACTTTGGATACTTTTATTTGTAAACATATATTGACAATCAAGAAGAAATATTTATTTTCTATTCTCACGTGATGACATTCTCACAAGGGTTTGAATTCACTTGTTTCTAAGACCCCTCTTTCGCGGGGTGGCGGAAGATAGCTGATCAGGCGATCGCTTGTGTATGTGGGTCTACCGAAGGCAGTCAGAGCAAGAAAGTCTTTTAGAAAATATAGTGTTTGTTCTCACGCTTTTTGACAAAATAATACACGAAAATATGAGACATCTTGAGCAACAGAAAAACTTTGAACATAGTGACTTTTTTATAAACATCGAAAATACTTAGCACAATATTTCAGTATTTTACTTGGATAACATTCTTACGGAAAACAAAAGTTTAATTCTGAAATTTTAGAATATTTCTACCATAAAAAAATTCATATTGTTGCTTTATTTTTTATGACCATGCCAAAAATTCTCCTTTTAGGCCTACTTCTTTGGGAAATCTCCGATTTCTATTATTTGAGATGCACTTTGGCCCCCGTAAATTTTCGCAATTATATAAAGGTAACATTTTATGGCAGCAATTATTTTCTGCTTATCTTAACTAAATAAAGAAAGAAAATATGAAGAAAGGGGAACTAACTTGGAAATGAATACAAGAGATTATCAAGATTGGGATTATATACAATTGGGATTAGGGGTTCAAAATATTTTATTGTTCGAAAAGGATTGCCTTAACGCGCAGAGATTGCCCTAAAATTGGGAAGTGAAAGTATATCAGGGTACATTTATGGTGTTTGGGCTGTAAAAACAGCCTCTGTTACATTGTGAGGACTAACGTATAGAAAGAAAATTGGATGTAGCAGGAAATAGGGCAAAGAAATTTGAAGTGGTTCTGACAAGAGGTGGAGGAGGAAGTGTAGGATGGAGTTAGGTGGAAATCAAAAAGGTAAAAAATAGGAAGAGCTACGTGTAGGAAGCAGAGAGGCGACATTTTTATACAGAAAGAAAACAGGAAATAAGAGAGATAACACTATTAAGTGTACAGGTATTTATGTGAAAAAATGAAGGACTGAGATAGCTTCACGGAGAGGTGGCTTATGAAAGTATAATGGTAATGACGATGTAAAGAGGGTGTAATTAGGTGGACGAAATAACTAGCAAGAAGAAGGAAAACGCTTACGTAAAAAAGTAGAGAAGAAAAAAGGAATCATCCAAGTGGATAGATAATACGAGAAGAAATATTCAGAATTGGAAATTAAGAGGAAGGGTATATCGGGGTATTAAAAACGACACTATTCGTAGGATTTGAAAAAGGGAAGGAGGAGAACTAGGAATATTCAATTACAAAATATTAGTAAGAATACGAAGGTCAAAGTACGAAATGATGCTGAAAGTTTGAGAATTTATAGGATAAGGGGAGGGTTAAAGAAGTGTGAAAGATTGGGATGTAAGGAAGAAGGGTTAGAAATGTCGAAAAAATTTTAGAATTCTTTTGTCTAATGATTATAGCAAAGATCTGGATTTAATTATTAATCGTGACGATTACAACCGTACCTCCGAAAGGAGAACAGTTAGAAATTAAATCGACAGATGGATTGATGTTGAGATACAATAATTCACATATAACCACGAAGATTTCTGCTTTCGAACGCTTTGATTGTACGAGGAATACATAAGGGGTAAGTTGCTGCATTTTAATTTTCACGCCAGCCATTTTTAATATTCCCATTATGAAGAAATTTACGAGACTTTTCTTTCCAAAAAATTAATGTAAACTACACGGCACTTATAAAATGTTGGGTACTTGTGAAATACGAGAAAATAATTGTATTGACAGGTCTCAATCAATATTGATAAATCAATTTAGAAAATCGAATGTATTAATCACACATTTTTCAGAACATCACTGTGGAAAATATTGCGAAATTCCAAATAATTTTATTTTGGTATTAAAATACCATTGCAGGTATTATTTACTTATTATGAGTCAATTTCTTTTATTGCCTTTGTTTTAACAACATCATGATCATTTTTTTTCGTATGTCAATAGTTGTATCAAAACGCTCATCTTCTGGATGCATGGTCGTTTGGCCAATAGAATATTGAAAAGCAAATGCGAACGGAGAGACGTTCGCTGCTAAAGGAAGTCCACACGGCCTCCTATTCCCTGTGAGGGCGCATTGAAGGACTTCCATGACGTGCCCTCTCCTTCCTCCGTGTCTCGGGCACAGTGGGCCGAGGTCGGAAAACACAAAGAGAAATTCCAGTCTCTTTCCATCAATTTTGCACTTTTATTCTTTAATACGAACTTTCGTTTTTGAGAAATGTATTACCTATTCGTCAACTTTATGATCATAGTAAGTGTCTCAGCTCTGTTTCATTTGAGTAAGTATCTAAAGTGGAATGTTCGTAATCTTATATTTAAATCTGAACATGTGGTGCAATTAAATTTTAATTTAAAAATTCTTTCATCATGTGGTTTTCTGCCCAAATTAGTTTTTCTAATTTTTTTTGTGCGTCGATTTCTAAAATTAATCGTCTAATATTTCACTCTGCTTTTATACAACTCCATTATGTAAAGCTGATGTCACAGTCTGCTGCCTCATGAAATAAACATTTCAGAGTACATTCCACAAAACAGAAATTTATCGAAAATAATTTAGCTAGATAACTAGTTCTTCTTTAAATTAATCTAATGAATGTAACCAACAGTTTATACATTTCTTCCACTCCGAATTCACTAATACTTTTTGTTTCCTGTGCATTAACTTCAAACGAGAATATTTTAAATTCGTCTTAATTATGTTGTTAAATTTTCTAAATTATCGCTCACATACATTTACATTTTTACTCTTAAAATATTACTCAATAAATTAATTTACATTTCGACAATTTACCAGATAAAATGGCGTGGGTTTGAAAGAAAACATCTGAAAAAAATATTCGACAGAAATGATTTATTGTGTAATGGGCTTGAAACATGTCCCAGATTGGTAGATGGCATCTTTTCCTTCTATGCTGGAGTCTGCAGCTTTTTTATGATTTTTCTTTAATTGCATCCCCTTCTATCCGTCATCTTCGTGACTCAGAGAAGAATATTTTGCAAAGAATATTTATTATTATGAGAAAACTGAATAAATACATCGGTTTTTATATTATTCTAATCGATTACATCATTATCAGTATTTATAAAATTGCGCAAGTCGTAAATTGTTCAAATCATAAACCTTAATTACCGTATCCATCTGTTTTTGGCATTCTTTATGATACACATTTATTTATTTATTTATTTATTTATTTATTTATTTATTTATTTATTTATTTATTTATTTATTTATTTATTTATTTATTTATTTATTTATTTATTTATTTACTTATTTATTTATTTATTTATTTATTTATTTATTTATTTATTTATTTATTTTACGTCGCTTTGTAATTACATGGTCATTAGCAATGTCGGCATCATTAACAAATATTTCATACCTAATTTGCAACTACACTAATAAAGATTTATTTAAACATATTAACAAAAAATGGACACGACTTTAGTAGAAGGATTAAATACCATTAGCTTCATTGAAACGATTCAAAGAAATAAATATGAAAAATAAATGTAATGATAACAATATAATCAATTAAATAGCCCTAATGTTTACAGTTCTGCCAAATCACTTCAAAATTCGTTATTACAAGATTAAGAAAATTAAGAAGTAGAGGGGAAACATTACCCGTAAGAACGCAAATCAAGGGACTATCTTGTTTAACTTCTTTAAGCTATTGCAAAAACCTATTAAAACGTCAGACAGTTGGCTCACGAAAAGACACTCACGAATATTAATATAAAATATTCACATAGAAACCTTCCAGTGAAAGAATAAAGTCGAATACGATCATTTCTTGTGTTAAACATTCAGTACCGACATAATAATCCAAGTATTGTAATGCATACTTTCCGTATACAGTATTAATACATACGAAATGTTTTACGTATGTCTCGTAGTACTTTACTTTCTTGAATGTCATTGAAAATTATTTTTTATAAATTTTATACTTTTAACGAATATTGATAACTCAAGTTTCAAATTCAGTTGGATTAAACTGAGATAAAAGGAATGGGCCCTGCCGACGAACAATTGAGCTTCATTATTGCCCCCCCCCCTGTACCAACGCAGATAGAGAGGGGGGCGATGTGGGTCGTCCGTCCCCTGGCGCTGGAGGCAGGGGCCACTGCGGAACACGGGGTCTCTCGCTCGCCCGACGCAATGCGTTATTCATCGCCCGCCCCCTCCGCCCCCACCGCCTCGTCGCCTCACGCATTCCCTGCGACAACACGAGACGACACGAAGGGACAGCGCGGCCCGCCTGCGCGGCTCACCCGCTCACGAACTCAACGACTGCTCGCCCACCCAATTTACTCGCCCAACAGTCCAACTAACCAAAGGCACGCCCACCCACCCAACTTGCTACCCACTCATCCACCCACCTATCCACCCTTCCACCCACCCACCCACCCTTCCACCCACCCACCCACCCACCCATCCATCCACCCACCTATCCACTCTTCCACCCACCTATCCACTCTTCTACCCACCTATCCACCCTTCCACCCACCCATCCATCCACCCACCTATCCACTCTTCCATCCACCTATCCACTCTTCTACCCACCTATCCACCCTTCCACTCACCTATCCTCCCTTTCACCCACCTATCCACCCTTCCACCCACCTATCCACCCTTCCACTCACACAACTCATCATTCATTCATCCATCCACCCACCCAATTCATTCTGCTCACCCAAGCCATCTGCCAACCGCCCGAAGCCAACCTAAAACTCACCCCACCCAATCCCATTCAACTACCCCGACTGCTTATCGCCCGAATTCATTCCCCGGCCACCCAAATACCCACTGGTCTCTCCTCCCGCGCCCCCGAAGGTCACCAACAGCTCACCAAAACCACCTATCCGTCGGCTCACCAACTGCCTAAGCCCATCACTTGACCACCCAACTATTCACCCTACCAGCCATTCACCCGCTTGCCAACCTACTCACCGCCAAATCTCCACCCGCACAGTTGGCTCACCCACCCATCAACCTAACACACTCACTCTTTCTTTCAAGCCCATTATTCACATATTTAACCTACCTACCTTGCCATCTAATCCACCTTACCACAACTCATTTTATTCATCCTCCTACCGATTCATTCAAACATCCACTCGACTACACCGGCGCCGAAGACCACTTAATATAACCACCCAACTACCCACCCACCCAGCCACCCACTCATCCACCCATCCACCCACCCATCCACCCACCCATCCACCCACTCATCCACCCACTCATCCACCCACTCATCCACCCACTCATCCACCCACTCATCCACCCACTCATCCACCCACTCATCCACCCACTCATCCACCCATCCACCCACTCATCCACCCATCCACCCACTCATCCACCCACCCACGCATCTACCCACTCACTCATCTACCCACTCACTCATCCACCCAATCACTCATCCACCCACTCACTCATCCATGCACTTACTCATCCACCCATTCACTCATCCACCCACTCACTCGCCCACTCACTCACACCCACTCACTCACCCACCCTCTCACTCACTCACTCACCCACCCATCATTCCACCCATCCAAGCCATCGTCCGATGTATATTTGCTCAGAAGTCGCTCGCGAACAGGGCCCCTTGTGACTACAAAGGCACACGACGAAACGGCGAGACAAGTCAAGTCAACACTCAATAAGAGACGAGGCGGTTCCTAGGAAAGATCCACACAGCTAAGGATTCGGAACATCTCGGGGCGCAGTGGAACGAATACTCACGGATAGAGGTTAAATTACGAATAATCAACTCGAATGCACATTCGCTGGTCACGAATGCACTAAGGCGTTTATACACAACAAATTAGTGTGCTGACAATCTTCATCCAACCATTTAAATTCATAACACAACAAACAAATTTAGTTGCCATTCTGAGTTTTCACCTCTCACTCACACACACACACACACACACACACACACACACACACACACACACACACATGCACGGAAGACTGAATAATTGACCGAAAATTTCTTGGAAAAAGAGATTATTTTTCTTCATTATCAAAAATTTGGCGGTAGAATTTTTTCATGAAATCGTGCATGAAGATAGAAATAAGAAACTCATTTTTGTGGCTAGAGCGAAGCGTGAAGAAGGCAAGCAACGAAAGGCGCTCATACACCATTGCTTCCAAAAGTTTTCCTCGAGAGGCATGTTCTCTCCATAGCAAAACACGACGTGGCATGACAAATGCTCCGCAGAATCTGGCGTCTACCAGTCCACCCACCCGCCTCACCCAACTTTGCCCCTCCCCTGTCCTACTCCGCTTCGGTGGTCCGCCTCGGCGGTCCGCCTCGGCGGTCCGCCTCGGCGATTTTTCAAGCGGAGATCCCTCGGTGAAGTCCGCCTCGGTGAAATTACGCCTCTGGGGTCCGCCTCGGTGGTCCGCCTCGGTGGTCTGCCTCGGTGGTCCGCCTCGGTGGTCCGCCTCGGTGGTCCGCCTCGGTGGTCCGCCTCGGTGGTCCGTCTCGGTGGTCCGCCTCGGTGATCCGCCTCGGTGGTACGCCGCTGTGGGCCACCTCTGTGGGCCGCCTCGGTGGTGCCTCGGCCCATCGCGGTCCTCCTCGGCCCGCCGTGGCCCTCCTCGGTCCACCGTGGCCTTCCTCGGCCCGGCGTAGCCCTCCTCGGCCCGCCGTGGCCCTCCTCGGTCCGCCGTTGCCCGTCGTGGCCCGCCCTCGCCCGTCCTCCCCAGTC
Organism: Teleogryllus occipitalis; assembly: GCA_011170035.1. Classification (NCBI taxonomy): domain Eukaryota; kingdom Metazoa; phylum Arthropoda; class Insecta; order Orthoptera; family Gryllidae; genus Teleogryllus; species Teleogryllus occipitalis. Next base: position 32,518 of record BLKR01006103.1, read on the forward strand.
CTACTCCGTCTCGGCCCGTCGTGGCCCTCCTCGGCCCGCCGTGGACCGTCGTTGCCCGTCCTTGCCTGTGCTCCCCATTCCCACTCCGTCTCGGCCCGCCGTGACCCTCCTCGGCCCGCCGTGGACCGTCATGGCCCGCCTTCCCCCGTCCTCCCCAGTCCCACTCCGTCTCGGCCCGCCGTGGCCCATCGTGGCCCGCCCTCGCCCACCCTCCCTAGTCCTTCCCCGTCTCGGCCCGCCTCGGCGGGATCTGGCCCGCCCGCTGCCTGGCTCCTGCGGCCCGGCGCAGCGCAGCGCGGGGCGCACCGCCAGCGTCGCGACGAGATCGGAAGCGGAAGTGACGCGCGGGGCCGGGGGCGGGGCGGGGCGGGCGACGGCGCGCAGAGGAAATTGCGGCTCGAGAGGGCGCTCTCGGCGCCGAGGCGTCGGGGGGAAGGGGCAAGGCGAAGGCAGATGCGGGGGCGGACGCTGTTGGCAGCGACGCTCAGGCGCGGGCGGAGCAACGCGAGATGACGGGCGCGGGATGGAGCGTGGCGGGCGCCCGAGATGCACGAGGAGCGGAGCGGGGCAGGGCGGGGCTGGGCGGGGCGGGGCGCGGACGCCACGAGCGAAATTGGCGCAAACAGATGTTGCCTTGTGGCACACGTCGCTTCCGCTTCTCCGCGACTCAACGCTTCGCTGAGATATTTTGCCAAATATTGTTCGCTACGAATGTCAGACGTATTATCACTGTTGTTGCATCTTTGTTGTTGCATCGTTGTTGACGGTTTGCCACGACTGGTTGGTTGTTAGTGATTCCGTCAACTACTGAGATCATTAGTCCCGTAAATGTAGAGAAGATTTTTTTTAACGGAAGGTGGCCGTGATCTTCCCCCGCTGTATGGCGAGATTCGGCGCCGACGTACCGTCGGCCAACGAGGTTTCCCAAAACTAGGTATCTCCGAGCCAGCGGGGCACGGCCCCAGCCAGCATCTCCCGGCATGTGTGTTAGTGTAGTGCATGTTAGAGTAAGTGTGTGTCAGGGAAGAGGAAGAGGTAGGAAAGCTCATTTGTTAGGGTACTGCTCCGGGATTCGTCTGGCATTGATTAGAGAAACAACCGAAATCTACCGATCACAGCAGCCAGCCTCTAGAATTTTCCTCCAGATAGCAACTGAACTCGACCTAGCTGACAAGATGGTGTCGAAAATCTTGCCTGTGGGGGAATTGAACCTAGGACCTCCCGGTCAGAGGCACTGCAGAGACATCAGTTGATACCCTGAGCCATCTCTCCCGGTGTTTACCTCGATATCTATATTATTCTTCTAATTGGGTAAGCTGCCCGATGGGTCCGTCCGCTATTCGTGGTTAGACATCTTCCTGTTTGGCGCAAAAATTCTACGGATCTCGATATACTGACTCCCGCGTGGGGCAGTGCCTCGCTAGACAAGATATCAGAGGTGGAAATCCCCAACAACCCAACGTAAGTCCAGCTGCATTTCTCTATTTTGCTGGAGAAGAACCCCGTCACTTTCCAGGATGCAATAAGTGCACTATATGCGGATTCGTGATTGGTAAATTTGGGCTCGCCGATTACTAAGGTCATTATTCCCTAAGTGTAGTTCATGTTTTATCGCACACGGTGTTCTTATCCCTCTGGATGGCGAGATCCGACGCCGACCGGCACGTCGACCTGCGGGATTTCCCTTACCAGGTATCTCCTACCATCGGGGCACCACCCCTTACGTGACAAGCTCTAAGCTCCCGACAGATTTCCCGACTTGTGTAGTAGTATAGTGCGTGTAAGTGTAAGTTTGTATAAGTAAGATGGTGAGGATAGAACAAGGAAGAGGAAGGAAAGATCGTCAGCGGTCCGTGACCCGTTTGTTACGGTATTGCTCCGGCATTCGCGTGATGTTGATCGGAGAAACCACGGAAAACTACCGATCAGAGCAGCCGGCCGCTAGAATTCTCCTCCAGACAGCGACAGTACTCTACCTAGCTGTGAAGCTACTGTCGAAAATCCTGCTACCACCGGAACTCGAAACCTGGGACCTCCCGGTAAGAAAACATGTACGTAAGTAATGACCATAAGAGTTGATGAGCCCTAGCACATCAGTCAATTTAATTACTCGTAGTTCGTTCAACTGTGATACACTGCTGTTTCAGTTACGTCGCACAAGGCAAATACGTTCTGCCACCAACGTTTTGGTACCGGAGTCGCCAGTGCGCTGTCACGCCTGGCCCACGGACAATGGATGAACGGTTCTCGTTTCCGAGTGGCTGCCAGTGCCCGCCGCTCACTCTACTTTGTCTTCCACTCCAGTACCTCATACTCCTCCACATCCGTCTCCCACCCGTCTCCCACCCGGTCTCTCCACCCGTCTCCCACCGTCTCCCACCCGTCTCCACCCGTCTCCCACCGTCTCCACCGTCTCCCACCGTCTCCCACCCGTCTCCCACCCGTCTCCCAACCGTCTCCCAACCGTCTCCCAACCGTCCCAACCGTCTCCCAACCGTCTCTAACCGTCTCCCAACCGTCTCCCCAACTGTCCACCCCATCTCCCACCGTCTCACCCATCTCCCAACCGTCTCCCAACCGTCTCCCAACCGTCTCCCAACCGTCTCCCAACCGTCTCCCAACCGTCTCCCAACCGTCTCCACCCGTCTCCCACCCGTCTCCCAAGCCATCTCCAACCGTCTCCCAACCGTCCCCCAACCGTCTCCCAACCGTCTCCCCAACCGTCTCCCACCCGTCTCCCAACCGTCTCCCAACCGTCTCCCAACCGTCTCCCAACCGTCTCCCCAACCGTCTCCCAACCGTCTCCCACCCGTCTCCCAGCCGTCTCCCAACCGTCTCCCCAACCGTCTCCCAACCGTCTACAACCGTCTCCCATGATCTCCCCAACCGTCTCCCAACCGTCTCCCCAGCCGTCTCCCCACCCGTCTCCCAACCGTCTCCCAACCGTCTCCCAGCCGTCTCCCAGCGTCTCCCAACCCGTCTCCCAGCCGTCTCCCGGCCGTCTCCCAACCGTCTCCCAACCGTCTCCCAACCGTCTCCCAACCGTCTCCCAACCGTCTCCCAACCGTCTCCCAACCGTCTCCAACCGTCTCCCAACCGTCTCCCAACCGTCTCCCAACCGTCTCCCAACCGTCTCCCAACCGTCTCCCACCCATTTCCCTAGGGTTAGCGCATCCCTTCGGCTGATTGGTTGGTTGGTTGTTATTGATTCTGAACGCGTCAACTACTGAGATAATTAGTTCCGTGAGTGTACTGCACGTTCTTCTTCGGGGGTGGCGGTGTTTTCAACTCCGCTGGATGAATGGTGAGATCCGGCGACGACATACCGTCGTCTAGCCCAAACAGGCATCTCCAACCAGGTGTCCTGTAGCGGGGCGCCGCCCCCAGTCAGGACAAGTTCTAAGCTCTGGAGGCCTCCCAGAATGCGTGGTAATGTAGTGCATGATAGTGTAAATGTGTGAGGTGAGGATAGGTCAAGGAAGAGTAAGGAAGATCGCGCACAGTCCATGTACCCTTTGTTAGAGTACTGCTCCGGCATTCGCCTGGTGTTGATCGGAGAATCCACGGAAAACTATCGATCAGAGTAGCCAGCCCCACTCTCATTCCCTCCAGATAACGACTGAATTCGATCTACCTGACAAGCTAGCGTCGAAAATCTCTGCCAATGTCGAGGCTCGAACCTAGGACGCCGGTCAGTGGCACTGAAGTGACATCAGTTGATGCTCTCAGCTACCACACCCTGTCGTCCCTTCGATTTCTCACCACGACCTCCATCTCTCACTCTCTCCCTTCGGCCCCACTTCAGTCTTCCTTTCCCCCTCACCACCCCCTCCCTCCTCGTCCTCCATTCTCCTCAAACTCTGCACGGTCCCTTCCTTCTCCGCCTCCTCTTCTCTACCTTCACAATTACCAGCCTCTCCTCTCTGCCTCCACCTACCACTGGCTGATCTCCTATGTCTCTTCGTCCTGTTCTTCGCCTTCCACTCGACGTCCTCTTCCATCTCCTCTCTCTCTCTCTCTCTCTCTCTCTCTCTCTCTCTCTCTCTCTCCTTGCCCTCTGACGTCCCCTTCCAGTATCTTCCCCGCCTTCACAATCGCCAGCCTCTCCTCCCTGCCTCCGTCTACCACAGGTCATCCTCCTCCGTCTTTCCCTCCTGTTCTTCCAGGTCCACCACCTGGCCCAGGCCTTCCACTCCAGGTTCTCCTCCATCTCCCTCTTGCCACGCCCTCTTCCTCCATCTTCTCCGCCGCCATCACCTCCGCGGCGTCAGCGGCCTCGGGGGCTGCTATTGATTTCTCATCGGCGCCTATGGCTAATGGCTCAATCTGATTCCCTCGCAAAATAAGCGTCCGTTAATTTCGGCGATGGCCCACCCGGCGCCCCCGCCTCGCGGCCATCCCGCAGCCGCGGAGTCTCCGCTCCGTCCAGGACGGACACCATCATCCAGTGGCGGTCCGCGCCAGTTGCGTGTTTTGCAACAACCAGAAATTTCACTATTTAAATGTATTTACACAACGAAGAAGACGAAAACCTAAACACATGGGAAGAAACAGTAGATGAGGAAATAGTGAAGAGCGGACTGAAGAATGAAGATTATGCAGACAAAGAGAAATGGATTTTGGTTGGTTGGTTGGTTGGTTGGTGATTCCGGGCATGTTAACAGCTTTGGTCATTACTCCCGTTAGTGTTGAGCATGTTTTTTCCTCGGGAGATGGCGGTGATATTCCCCCGGTGGATGGCGAGATCCGGCGCCGACGTACCGTCGGATAGCGGGGTTTCCCCCTAACCAAGGCTCTGCTACTAGCGGGGCCCCAGCCCGGACAAACTCTAAGCTCCCGACCGGTCTCTCGGAATATGTGGTACTGTACTGCATGTTAATATAAGTGTGTGTGTAAGGGGATAGGGGATAAGGGGAAGTGAAGATCGCGCGCGGTCTGTGGCGCGTTTGTAAAGGTACTACTGTGGCATTCGCCTGGTGTTGATCGGAGAAACCACGGAAAACTACCGATCAGAGCAGCCGGCCGCTAATTCTCCTCCAGACAGCGAGTGGATTCGCCCTAGCTGACAAGCTAGTGCCAAAAATCCTTCCTCGAACCTAGGCCCTCCGGTCAGAGGCGCTGCAGTAACATCAGTTGATGCACTGAGTTACCGCTCCCGGTCAGGGAGAAATGAAGGCTGGGATACGAGAGACACCCCATGGTGTAATATGACTCGCCATGCTACTACTGAATATATTTACTAATAAGTAATGTGACTATTTTCCCAGCCATTTTATTGTGGTTGGTGTACAAACTACAGAGGTTACTGAAGAGAGTATCAGCAGAACCAGAAAAATTGGTTTTCTTGCCATCCAGTCTGCTTCCGAGGATTACAGAGAAAAGACGTTCGTGTCACATTGTGGTAGTGGAGTGCGGTACAATTGTAGCCTGAACAATGTATTAAGGGTGACATTAAATCCGAAATGACAAAATATACTATTCCCAGAATAATATATTATAGTGATATTTGTTTAAAAAATAATTTTATCATTGTATTTACTAATATCCTAGCAATTTATGTAGTTATTAAATAAATTAAACAAAAAATCTGTTGTGATATACTATTCTCAAGAAAGCTGTACGACTCATAATGAATTTTCAATGGAGAAATAAAATATTGTAAATATTCATTGACGTTGCTAATCTATATTTTTTCATCCGGAAGTCAACACATGCCATACATTAAAGTTCAATGACTTGTACATCATATTTAAATAAACGTTTGAGATAAAGTGAAAAAAAGTTCCGAAAGTTCTTTGAAACTCGCAATTTGTAATTCCAATATATATATATATATATATATATATATATATATATATATGGGATGCAAGTACTTCATGAATAATTAATCTCGTGAGTCACTATCACACCACAATTTTTATAACATTCACAAGCATATTTTGGGCTGTCTGTACTTTTCCGGACAGCCCGTATACGGGTCATGGGCTACCAGGAGCGGCCCGGCCTCGCGGGGTACGCACGAAGACATCCCCACGCCGTATTCTGGTCTTCCCAACCTGAGAAGCGAGTTCTCTCATCGTCACACAGCAAAGTATACTGGGACATTGCAAATATTAACATTACAATATTTCCCGACTGGGAATCGAACCCGGGGACGCGTCATGGAAAGCGAGCACGCTAACCAATGAGCTAAATTGCGAAGGCATACGAGAAAAATAATAATAATAATAATAATAATAATAATAATAATAATAATAATAATAATGATAATGATAATAATAATAATAATAATAATAATAATAATAATAATAATAATAATAATAATAATAATAATAATAATAATAATAAATAGGTATTTCGGGACTGGTGGTCACTCCGTCGTTGCTACCTGGAAGCCACAATGCTTAATCATAGGCGATGGTAAACCACTGACTGCGAGTGGTGGATAACGGTGCGTTGACGGTCATAGTTCCGTGATTCTAGACAACATCAAAAAATCTGGGGAGGGGATAAAACTGTCAGACCAAGCACGAGAATCTGAAGATCTGCTGAGAGCAAAGGTGGCAGGGAGAGAAAACTTAATGAGAAAACTGCGATTTGAAAGTAACAAACCTCTTGATATTTCATCCATTTATTTATTTAATTTTACAAATATTCTAATGTCAATTTACGTTTGAACATAAAACGAATGTCTATCCATATTCAAGCACTGTCCTTCCTTCAAAAAGTAAAGAAAAACTAATGTTTCATATACTTTGTGACATGTGCTACCCACTCCATTAAATCGTGGGTGATTTCCTGGCTCCATTCAAGTACAAGTGGCAGGGAATTTAGATTATTGGTGCCCCGCGTACTGCTGGGTTCCTTGCCGGGGCAACTCGGACCGACCACATTTTTGCGTGGACCACTCCGATTCAATATTTTAAACCACCTGCTTTAGAAGCCAGAGTTGCCAATGCACTAGTAGTCTTTTACATGACCATTGTCAATGAGTATCATCCTCATTTTCATCATCATCACTAACTCGTGTACCGGACACGGTTGTCAGCAAAGCAACGAACATTGTCGATTGTTATTTTTTGCCATGAAAACTTTACGCCAGGGTTTCTTAGTTGAGGTCAGCCGTGCTTTCGTCTCCGGTATGAAGTGTCTATTAACATGCAACTCAATGTGCCCATGCCCGTGTATGCACGTAGCGCGAATAGTGAATGTAATTCAGAACTCAGTCTCTTTTCCAAATGTTTAGTAGTACTTCACCGTTGGAGGTATTGTTGTGGGAGGGCACACGTTGTTTGCATACATTTGGATCATTGCCTGTGAATTTCCAAATATACTGACGCGAAACAATTATTTTCGTCACAACACTGGAGAGGAAACTTAACTCACTAAACGACGAACGATCCACGGAGTTTTCAACGTGTACTGCCAAACTGCCAGTATATGGTTACATAATATTGTTATCCTATGAAATTCAATTACAGAAATACATTTTTAGTAAGAAACAAGCTCGAGTAAATAATTCGCAGACTTTGTGTCAAACGTATCATGTCTGTTTTAGTTGATTGATTTGTGTTCAGTTTATCGGAATGCATCGCACACTATCACGTAAACGATTTATGCCCGAATGGCGCTTCAATTAAATTCGCGTAACTCCCCAGTTGCTGTCACAATCAACACTACAAATCAAAACAACGCCGGCTACTCACTCCAGGCCAGCAAACACGAAAGCTAGTGCGCTCTCCGTAGTTTCCTCCTTCACATTTTAAGAAGACACGTGGAAATAACCAACAGAAACAAATATGAGTTTTACTTCCTCGTGTCTGTACGTACATACGTAGTACAGAGAAAGTTACGTAAAGCTGCGGAAAATATATTATGAGATTTGAACGGATATATACGTTTTGGGGTCCCCTACTTCCGAAAACGGGTTTTTTCAAACCGTTCGTTCGTGTGCGCGTTCTCTCGTTCGTTCGTGTGCGCGTTTGTTCGTGTGCGCGTTCGTTCATGTCTTGTTCGTTTGTGTGTGCGTTCGGTGAGGTTGGGATTAGGAATACCACAGGTTAATATGTAAAGGTGCAGGACCGCAATAAATTTTTGGGACATTTGGAGCGTGCAAAGGTGCTCTTCTCCACACCCCAGAGGAGCGACTGGTATTTCGACATCGATGACAATGGGAAATTAACTAGTACGAGAAAGTATGAGCCATTCTCAAGCACCCTAAGTTTTTTCTTCCTTCTTCTCTTCTCGTTGACGTCTTCTGTACACACCACATTTATTTTGGAATTCAAACTTTTAGTCAAAAGAATGCGCTTCTGGCGTGGAATCATTTCCTTCCTTCATGAAGGGACATCATGAAGACCTTAAATTTCGGGTTTCCGCTTTGTCGTCGACAGACAATTCGAGGGAGATAAGTACAGATATAAAATATCACAAATAAATCTGTCACAGACGTAAGCGAAACGCACAAATTAACCGAGCGTGAAGCTTCAATAAGTTTATATCTGTGGAAACGAGTGTCGAGATAGGAAATGAAGGTAGATACAGAGGACAAACGACCGCGCGCCACAGAACCGCCGCGAAATCCAATTATGACCCCGTGCGCCGCAAGAGCGCGCTGAGTCCACAAATTCTCCGAGACAATGCGCTCGCAGCGCCCCTGGCGGGACACTCGGACAATCAAAAAGCATACGCGCGGAGGAGGGGAGATTGGCAGGCTTGGCACGTGTCATGGACGCCATTCGGCTTTTTATATTTGCGAAAATATTACTTTATGACTATTAGTTATTTAAAAAATTAGTTATGTCGACGGACATTTAATCATTAAATTGCTATTTTTGCTTATGTACTCGTTTTTTATAATATAAAAGGGAAATTAAAATTAATAAATTTATTGAATGGGATAGAACTTAAATTGAACAGTTGATAGCCAATTTAAGTTTCAAATTTACGTTCTATACACTGAGTTGGCATTTCCTTTATATTCAATAATCGCGTCATACATCGACCTCTAATATATGATGAATGTTAAGCACTCATGTAATGAATGTTAGGCCTTCGTATCACGAGTGTTAGTCCTTCATAACACGAGTGTTAGTCCTTCATAACACGAGTGTTAGTCCTTCATAACACGAGTGTTAGTCCTTCATAACACGAGTGTTAGTCTTTCATAACACGAGTGTTAGTCCTTCATAACACGAGTGTTAGGCCTTCATGACACGAGTGTTAGGCCTTCATAACACAAGTGTTAGGCCTTCATAATACGAGTGTTAGGTCTTCATATCTTGATCATTAAGTACTCATTCAATATACAATTTAAAATAATGCTTATTTTTAAACTACTAAATTTAATGTAAAGGGATTTTAATTTATTTAAATACTCTTTTCTTCTGTATTCGTGAATATAGAGAGCTTGATATGGAGGTGATTTTGCCAGTGGCTCGACAATCCAAAATTACCGTTAGCAAAGTATGCGCTGAAAATATTGGGGAGGGTGGTTTCGGGCTGTGTTCTCCGCTCGAGGATTCTTGTCTCCAACCCTTAAAGGGAAAGGGGGAGCCGGTTTTGTCTGGTACGATCATGCTTTTCACATGACGGCTGTTCAAGAATTGAAATATTTGTTTATTCTGTTTATTCAAAAGTTCTTTGAAGTGTCATTTACACTTTGAACACAGATAACAATTGCGAAGACAGTAAAATTACGTTTTCTTGATTAGATACGGTTTTATATCTTTATAAATAATTTGCAAGTAACGAGATAAGTTGCAACAATCTGCAACATTGTAGGTTTCCTTCTGCACCAGATTGCTATGCTTACGTTGCTGCACAGGAGTACAGGTTCTGACAAAGTTCAGCCAATCAGTCCCAAGGAAGTAATGAGCTCAGGAAAAGACAAAGTTTGTGTTTGTTCCTCTCTACTTTTCCGATCCCATGAAGAATTCGACATCTGAAAGTGCTCTCCAAGTTCCATACTGACGATTTAGATAAGTTCGGTTAAAGATATAGGGTTCCCCATTAATGCTCTATTATTCGGACGAAGAGAAGTTTTCCGACATGTTGGAATATAAAAATCAACAACAGACTGTCTCGAGTAAAGTCTTTCTATATATTACAGAATCTCGTTATTGGATTTTAAACAAAGCACAACACTTGTTTTATATTCCCACAAAGCGTCAGCAGAACCAAAAACGGAGTGATTTCCGCGAAAGCTCAGGTCTCATAAAACTAAAGCACTTCTATGATATTTCAGGTGAGTGTTCGCAATGTCGGCATCGGAAATCGATGACCTGACGGAAATCGCGTGCTGTGGGACACGCCTCTTCTAGATGGACACTATTTAAGATCATTCGGGAGATAATTTTCTGAATGGAGACGAAATCACGTTCTGTCGCTCGGCCAGAAACGAAGATACACTTCTCGATTCCTCTTTCAACGACTGAACGGAAATGTCGAAGCGGTTTACATCGCACGCGCCAACACTTTGAACGAGCAGCGAGAGAGAGAGAGAGAGAGAGAGACAGAGAGACAGAGAGAAAAGGGGGAGAAAGTAAGGGACGATGGGATGGGAGCGCCTGCTCCCAGCTAGACAGAGATCTGCAGGCGAATGAACGAATCACCACTCAGGAGAAGTGGCACTTGCGAAAATGGACCACCAGCTCACGTGTTGAAATCACTTTGCAAATCACGCTCTATGTTATTCGAGAGAGAAAGTGATATTATCTTCCTGGATCGCGGAAAAAGACAGCACTAACCGTCCATGACTGCCAGAATCATCACAGGTCTGCACTTCCAATCCTTCGCTATCACTTTAAAGCGTTTGAATGTAGCTGGAACGATCTACAATCGTCCTGAGTGATGATGATTCAAGATTACAAATATTTGTATATTTGTCTGCATACAAGTCTAGCTGAATGAATGACGAGCGTTGTTAAATTAACTTTGTTCCCTATGAAGTAATTGTCTCTATCATAATAAGTTTTATATTTGTATTTTTTTATTACCGGAGATAAAAGGAAAATATTCAGATAAAACTTTGGCAATTTATTGAATTAAATACTGCATCGGAAATTATCGTTTTTTGAAGAATTTCATTAATATTCCTATTTCATTTTCTTAATGATCTGAAAAGCAAAAATTCGAACGAAGTGTAGTATTTCCTTTACTTGACCTTCGCGTGACATCTCTCATTTTATCACAGAAACACTTCACATTGTCTAACCAGCTGTATGTTTTTTTAGAAACCTCCATCTTCAACTTTTCTTTACCAATGTTTTAGAAAGTAGACAAGAGCTATGAAGCATGCGTCCTGACTGGATCTCACATTTCAGTCACTCGTAAACACCAGTCGCCGGGTGCAATTGTCAACGTTCGTCAAACTGGATTGCCAAATTACAGCAAGAAGTTCTTTATCTGTGTTTTCTTCTGACCAGAGGCCACTTCAAATCGACACCAAAAACTCGTTGAAAGAGAAGCTGAATTTGTCACTCAATACCCTAGATAGTCTTTTGAAGTCCGTGGAAGAGCGACATCTCCAAGCTTATGAAGAAAATTAGTTCGGGAACAGAATTAATTTTGTTTTGACCCGCCCAAAAAAGTAATATAAAGGACGAGAATGTTCAATTATGTACGAAAACGGTTCAGAGTTTAAAAGAATACCATGTCCAGTCACTCTCTTTTAACAAACTGCTCCTAAACGTTCGCTGAAGACTCGTGTGACGTCTAAAGGAATCTAGATACTAAGTACCCTTACTTACTTTGTGAACTGTCTGACCTGAAGGCTCAGTACAAATAACATTCGCCAATTTTCTATTAATACACATAGGTACATAAGGTAAAGCTGACCTCAATTAAAAGCTGGCATGAGAACAGGAAGCGTAGCAAATCTATGCATTACATTCGACTAATAAAATATTATTGGCACTTGAAAACATAATATGTAAGTATATTATACTTACAAAGATAGAAATGTCGAAAGACAAACGTATTAAGAAAAGTCTTTATGTTTTTACATCTTACAAATACCGAGTCAAAAAAAAACCTTGATTTTCTTAATCGAATTATAAATATTAAAGTCCTGTAACTGTTTTAATAAATCGAGTGGTTTTCTTGGCTATAGTCAGCATAATACGTATTTCTAAAAAAGCTAATCCTTATTGCCATTTACATCAAATTGAATATGGTAGAGATAAGAAGAGTCTTCTATTGCCAGAATGCAATGCAACAGTTCTAAATAATTAGACGTGTATTGAACAGAAAATGATCGGAATTCACTCACCAAAAATGTACACTATTCAAAGCACACAGATACATACACCATGTGATCCTACTCTTACAAAAAGAAAAGAACGCTCACATTAATTAGCTTAAGCTCAGTAGTTATTAATAATGTACACTTATTTAAAAATTCAATTTCGTATTTATTATTCTTTAATTACAATTAATCCCAAAATAGAAATTTCCCTCTCCGGCAAAACAGCGCAGGAATATACAAGATGTATATGCAGTAAACCGATAAATTTGTTAGCTGAATAACGAGCAAAGACTACCTGAGTAACGACAAAATTTGTGATCAAGAGAACAGCTGTCACAGGAATATTTACTAATATCAACATTCAAGTGCTGCAATTCTTAGTAATATCGCCAATGCCTACTGCTCCTGGGCACGTTCAAATTAAAGGAAAGAAAACAACGTAATGTTGCTATTTTCCGCCTATTAAAATTAAATGACTTTATCGACTCAAAGAGTGATGATTGTGTAAGCATATGTGAGTAGTTGTTTTTGCTATGGAAGCATTTATTATATTTTGCATTATCCACGTGCAATTAAAGCAAAGTTTACTAAATCTTCAGTTGCATTGCGCCAATTTCAGTGAGCTCACATTTGCAATAATTCAGAGCTTTGACAATCAATACGTGGAACAAAAAATAAGCCGAAAACGTCCCCAAAGCGCAATGAAAGAAAGAGGAATTCCAGTGTGCAAATTTAATGATTGCTGCAAATTATTCAGCCCCGTTGCTGGAAATTATTCAGTGAGTAGCGTTGGTCCTGGAATGGTCAGCTTTCTGGCTTTGGTATAGCAGAAAGCAACAGCACAGCGGTAACACAACAGTTGAAGGCGACACTGCTCTCATTTGCGTAGTTATTTTCATTTCTAAGGGTTGATTTATTGGCTGGTTATTTTGTGTTTCTGGATTCTTCAACGTCTACGGTGATTAGTCCTGTAAGTGTGGTGCATGATTGATCACGGGAGGTGGCGGTGTTTTTCCGATGGTCACATCTTGTGATCCATAGGTCGGCTAGCGGGATTTTCTCCACCAGGCATCAGCGGAGAACTTCCCCAATCAGGCCAAGCTCTAAGCTCCCTATATACATGGTAGAGTAGTGAATGATAAGTGTACGTATCAGAAAGGGGTAAGGTTAGGACAAGGAACAGAAATTATAGATCGCGCGCGGTCCATGGTCTGTTTGTTACAGCACTGCTCCAGTATTAGCGTGGTCTTCATCAGAGACACCACGGAAATATACGATCAGAACCCTAGAATTCTCCTCCAGATGCGACTACACGCGGTATGACAAGGTCGCGGGCAAGGTAACAAGCTTACTAGAGCTCGCGGGTACTGCGTCCAGAGAAATTGGCCCGAGATTTAAAAGTAAGGGTGGTACAAATGCTACGGAACGGCGGTACGTCACTGGATAACTGACCCATGACAGTCTTTGCGAGAAGTTAACTGACAGTTATAGTCAGAAGTTTAGCTACGGTAATTTCAATTTTCTGTTTAAAGAAAACTAATTATCCATTAAAATGATATAATAGATCAATTGGATTTCGTATTCTCAACTGAGAGTAAAATTAAACATTTTGAATCGAAAGTATCTTAATTTTGTAATGCTGTTTACTTAAGAGTGATAAAAAAGCATTAACTTTCTAGGTTCACGTTAGAACATTTAAAAAAGATTCTTATCTGTTAAAAGCACTCTCTATTGGTGAGCGAGAATTGTTAACTGATAGAGGCTTTTGATTTATTTTTCATTGTTGCCATATGCAACAAATAATTGAATGATTTAATAACATGATACAAAACGAAAGCAAGAAAAGAATTCGCCATTCAAAAATATTCCTCCCCCTTGGAAAAAATGTTAGTACAAGTCATAATTTAAAAAGAAAGCAATCATGAATTGATAATAAATAGTAAAGAATGTGCTCATAATTCAAATCTCGGTTGTTTGATAAAAAATAAATCTGGCAAACATATTTTCGTACAATGCCACTATTCACCGCCGCTCGCCGCTTCAGTTTGAGTAAGTTCACCCCTTTCTGGATTGTAGGGGAAATGAGTGAAGAGTCAGGGGAAGTTACTCGTGCCCGTAGGTGCGCTGGGCTTCCCAGGCGGGCAAGTAGCTCGTGCGGGCGTGGTTCGACGTGTCTGTCCCAGGACCTTACAACCCGCTCCTCGAGATGCGTTTGTGCTCCAAGGGAACAAGCTTTAAGCTAGCCGTAGGTCTCATGTCATAGATTTATTAAAATGCATACAAAGATGTTCACGTATGTGTGTGTGTGTGTGTAATCGGAGAGGAGGAGACAAGTATGAGGAAGGAAACATTGCGCACATTGATTAGTGGTTCTGGGAACTGCTAACGTCATTAGTCCCGTAAGAGTAGTACATGCTTCTATCGCGGGAGGTGGTGGTTATCTTTTTCCGCTGGATGGCGAGATCCAGTACTGACCTGCACGTCGGCTCGAGCTTTCCCCAACCAAGTATCTCCCACCAGCGTGGCTCCTCCCAATTGGGACATGCTCCAAGCTTTCAACCGGTATGTATGGAAGTGTAGTGCATGTTAGTGTCAGTGTGTGTAAGGGGAGAGGATAGGACAAGGAAGAGAAAGGAAAGATGGCGCGCGGTCCGTGGCCCGTTTGTTAGAGTACTGCTCCGGCATTCGTCTGGTGTTGATCGGAGAAACCACGGAAAACTACCGATCAGAGCAGCCGGCCGCTAGAATTCTCCTCCAGTCCGCGACTGAATTCGCCCTAGCTGAAGAGCTAGTGTCGAAAACTTGCCATCGGGACTCTTACCTCCCGGCCAACGACGCTGCAACGGCAGCGGATGTTGCCACCGAGCACCTGAGCCGGCCTCTGGAGAGGCGACGGCGCCGCCGACGCGCGCCAGCGAGGGCTGGCTGGCTGTGGGCGTGGCGCAGCGAGCGGCACTTGTTTCGTGTGAAGCGCGGGCGGTGCGAGATGCGCGCCGAGCGGAGACAGCGACAGGTTACGACGAGGGATGGCAAAAAATCGATATTTTCCACCATTTTGTTTCCAAAACATCGATTTTTTTGTTTCTTTGTTTTTTAATGAAGGAATATCGATGTTTTGCATCATCCTCATTACCACTGCACATATCGCCTGTGCAATCTGAGGAAGTTGAGAGCTGCTCGCGTTATGAGTGTTATGAGTTTGAGAGCTGCTCGCGCTATGAGTGTTATGAGTTTGAGAGCAGCTTCGCGCTATGAGTGTTATGAGTTTGAGAGCTGCTCGCGCTATGAGTGTTATGAGTTTGAGAGCTGCTCGCGTTATGAGTGTTATGAGTTTGAGAGCTGTTCGCGTTATGAGTGTATGTAATTGGTAGGCGTGTCATTGCCTGAATCGATAGTAGTGTTAGAAATGGCCCTCAGACGATTTGACAAATCGTGAATTAGACTCACTTTACTCAATCCACGGAAGCCCTACAGTAGCATGCGATGTGTGAACGGCCATGGCTTTTCAGACTTGCGCGTCTTTCACCATATATTTATAAATAAAATGTTTTTTATGTACGAGTAAACTTATAAGTGTTCAACATTTATCACAAAATTATTTGAGGGTTTTTCCTCCTTTAGTAGTTTTTTTCAGCGCTATTAGAGGCATGAAACGCTGGAGTTTATCTGGCAATACTTTCTTTCTCATATTTTCGTTAGTTCACTGTGGTGCGCGAGCGCGAGTGCTACACACAACACACGATTCAGAAAGAACAGCTTCGTGAAATTTAGCTTATTCCAGTTGTCGGGTAGGTAAGTCAGTAATTTATATTTGACAGTGTTTGTTGTTATGAAGACACGCGAACTTAAAATAAAAGCGTTCTAGCTTCACCTTTATGAAAAACTGAGTTATCGACTTTTTTGGTCCCATATATCCCATTTACGTACTGTAATTAAAAATTGGATAGGCAAATAGCAAGTTTATGGGTCTATATTTAAAGCATCGATGTTTTAAATATCGATGTTTCTTTGTAGATGTTTTCATAGACACCGAAAACTCTGTAGCGATGTATCGATACATCGAATTATCGATATATATCTGTATCGATATATCGAATTATCGATATATATCGATACATCGAATTATCGATATATTATCACTAGTTACGACGCAGAAGCGCTCTTTCGCCTCATTCTTGAGAGATCAGGCTGATGGAAAGCGCTGTCGCCAATACACTATTCCCTCTAGGCAAGATAACTTCATGGGAATCGTAGGGGAGGGTAAAAGTATACAATCGTACATTGATTAATTACTTTTTGCATTAATATTTTATAAATTTCGCGAAAAAGTAGCGCTTTCTCGTTTATTTGTTGGAAAATAAGTGATACAATCATCTTTTATATGGTGTTTATGTTTCTTAACTTTCACTATAAGATGGTAGGAAAGTAAAACAATTGACTACATGCTTTTATTGCAGTGCTGTTACAGAGACAGCTGCGTTACAACACTGAAATTGGTTTCAATTGTCAAGGGAACGCCCACGAATTAATTAAATTACTTCTGATTAAATATTGGTAAACTGTTAAGAGAGATATCAAAGTGCTCACAAAATGTGATCTGGCATAACTGTAAGAACCATACTTTAAAAGAAGTGTTGAAATTTTAAAAAAGTCGGATTTCTCTTAAATCGAAATAGAACCAATTTTTCATTGGAATTAAATTTTATTACATTGTGCTTCACTACATCATTTATTTAATTTTAATTTCTTTATTTTCAAATTTTACGTACCATACATCTAGTAAATTGTTCACCTCTGATTATAATCCCTATTAGATAGAAACAATTTAAGTTATAAAATAATTATAAACTTTCGGTACGTCTGTCGTAGCGTTTCATTACGCACACATATTTTTGGATTTTCAGGAATTCGAGTGTTTCGAGTTTCAAATTATCCATCCTCCTTGATAAAAATGAAATAGGAAAAGAATGCAAACGTACTCACGCACTTATATGTAAAGTCTCTCAAAATTTATAAAAATATATATAGTTTACGGGCTGCATTATTGGCATAAAATGAAAAATAAAGTTTCGAGATAAACGTAGTTGACCGTAGATAAACGTGTTTAATGTTTTAAATGGTGGTTGATTTACTGGTATTACACTTTTAGTAATTGATGTAATGGATTACACTTTTAGTAACTGATGGTCTGTTTATTTGTTTATTTTTTTAGTAAAACACATTCAAAAACTGTTAATAATAAAACTGTTAATTTGTTAAACTGTTAATAATAAAAATTATCAAATGTTTTAAAATATATTCCTTAGCTTAAAATTCGTATTTTTTAAGTTGTGCCAGTGTTGCAGCTTACGAGCGATACGTGGAACGTTCCATGATTTGAGCTGTATTTCAACAATATCTTGATTTATAACGCGAGCGATGCAAAAGTCGGAAACCTGGAATGCATTGCGTGGTTGCGGGTGTTGGAGGTTCGTGTTTTGACGGCGACCGAGAGAATAAGCGCGGGAGCTGGAGAGGGGCGCAGGGAGCGGTGGCGAGGCGCAGGGAGGAAAAAGCGTTTCGATTCGCGGGGTGAATGGCGCCGCGGGGCGCCGAGGGGAGGGGCCGGGGGAAGGCCGGATATCGCCGCTCCAGAGCAAACGCGGGCCGAAAGCGATCGGTGTAAAAACGCGCGCAGAACAAACCCCCGCCCGCCCCGCCCCCTTCGCTCCCCCACGCCACCCGTCCGCGACGCGACGCGACGCGACGCGACGCGTTATGAGGCGCTGCCCCCCCTCTGCCGATCGCTCCCGTTCGCCCCGCCCCGCGCCGCTCGCTGTGCCGTTCACCGCTCACCCGCGCTCCGCTCCGCCCGGCACGCTCCGTCGCCCAACGAGACTGGCCACCCCCCACTGATTGAAGACATCCCCGACATTCCCTACATCCCCGACAAACCCGGCATACCCGATATACCTGACATATCCGACAATCCCGACATGCCAGACAATCCCGACATAACCGACAATCCCGACATAACCGACAATCCCGACATACCCGACAATCCCCACATACCGTATAATTCCGATATACCCGACAATTCCCATATACCCGACAATCCCCACATACCCGACAATCCCAACGTACCCAACAATCCCAACGTACCCGACAATCCCGACAAACCCGACTATACCTACATACACGACAATTTCGACTCGTTTCGTCACATCTCCCTTCCCCGACGAGACATGGTATGGGGTCACCCGCTCCCAACTGCCTCTGCCACACAACCCCGCATCTGCCACACACAATCGTGCGCCACCTCACCATGCTCCTTCGGCGAGACCGCGCCACGTCTCGACACGATCGAACATCCCCCGACAGGCTCTGTCATGCCACGTTCCGACTTGCTCAGTCAAATCACCCTCAGCCAAATCGCACACGCTATGTCCCCTCTCATCATTCCTGCCACATGACCCCGCCATACCATACAACACCACGCCCTGCCACAACACGCCCTGCCAAAACACTCCATGCCGTCACACCACACCCCCGCCACGGTCTGTCACGTCACGCCCCGACAAGCTCTGTCACGCTCCACCACGCCTCGTCGTGGCCCGCCCCGGCGCCACCCATCCGTTCCCGCTCGCCCTGTTCCTTCCCCCGCTTCGGCATCCGCCACCCTCGCCCATCGCCGCCCGCGCCGATCGGCGACATAAAGCTCCCGCGCGCTATCTGCGGGGCGCAGCGCAGGCGCCGAAATTAATGGACCGCGCCCCACAAAACGTCGCCCTGCGCGGCGCGACGTGTCGCGTCGCTCGTTGGCATTCGGACGGCGCGGCGCGGCGTGGCGCGGCGGAGGCAGTCGCCCTGCGTGCAATCTCTTCCACGGGTGGCGGGAGGGCGAGCGGGAGGGCGAGTGGGACGGCGAGTAGGTGGGGCGGCGGACAGGGGGTGACGGGAAGGAGGGTGGCGGGCAGGAGAGCGGTGTGCAGGAGGGTGGGAGGGTGGTGGGCAAGAGGGCGGGAGGATGGCGGGCAAGAGGGCGGGAGGATGGCGGGTAAGAGGGAGGAGGGCAGGAGGGCGAAAGAGTGGAGTACGGGAGGCTGGCAAAAGAGTGGATTACGGAGGGCAGCATGCAGGAGGGTGGGAGGGTGGGAGAGCGGCGAGCAGGAGGGCAGAAGGGCGAGAGGGCGGCGGGCAGTGGGCAGGACGGTGGCAGGCAGGAGGACGGGAGAGTGTGGGGCGGGTGGTGGACGGCGGGCAGGAGAGCGGCGAGCAGGAGGGCGGTGGGCAGGAGGGAGGCGTGCAGGAGGGTAGCGGGGAGGAGGGCGGGAGGGCAGAGGGAAGGAGGGCGGGAGGGCGGTGGGGAAGACGGTTGGTGGGCGGGGGCCCTGGACGGCGAGAGGGCGGGACACCGAGAGAGACAGCAATAGGGAGGGCGGGAGGGCAAGAGGGAGGGTCGGACGATGAGAGACGCGTGGGACGGGGAGCGGACGCCATTGTAAGAGGGTGGGTTGGGTTGGGGTTGGGTGGGATGGTGGGTGGGCGGCTGGATGAATGGATGGATGGATAGTTGGTTGGATGAGCGGTTGGGTGGGATAGTGGGTGGGTGCGTAGGTGGGCGGGCGGATGTCTATGTGGGTGGGATGGCGGGCGGGTGGAATTGGGGCGGGTGGGATGGCGGGCGGGTGGCATGGCGGGTGGGTGGCATGGCGGATGGAATGCGGGCGGGTGGGATGGCGGGCGGGTGGCATGGCGGGCGGGTGGGATGGCGGGCGGGCGGCTGGCATGGCGGGCGGGTGGGATTGCGGACGATAGGTTGGGTGAGTGGGCGAGCAGGTGGGTGGGTGGCGAAGAGTCAGCGACGAGTCGTCAGTCGACACGCGCCAAACAAGCGCTCCCACTCGGCAGCAAGCACCAGCTCCCTCGCGCGCCCACTCAGCAGAAATTGCAGAATTGCTCACGCGCCAAAGACTGAGCGACGTGTGGCGCTGCATTTGCTCCTCCAATCCAGGGGAATCCGCACGAACTCCGACGCATGCGTCGTCGCTATCAGGTTTTATACTGCACAAAAGGAAATCTCCTAAAATATTTAAAAACATAAAATTTTAATTTTGAGTGTAATAATAATAATAATAATAATAATAATAATAATAATAATATGAATAACAATAATAATATAAATAACTAGGATGTGGATTTTGATGACCTTAAATATTGCCAAAAATGATCAATAAAATGCTCTTAAAATGTTTTTAAATTACTAGAAAGTAAAGACAAATGACGTAAAAAATGTGATCGAAAACGGTTCGGATGAGCTACTCAAGCCATTGGATACGCTACAGATATAATCGAGGCTTTTTATATTCGTTCAAGTGAACTCACCTTTCAATCTTTAGGTTTGGACAGTTCTACACGTGGAAATTTGTCGTTAGTTATCTCTGAAATCGGCTGAACCGACAACGACTGCGGTTAAGGCGTCACGTACAATGGCTGACATTATAATTTGTGAGTGAAGAAATCGAATAGGCTACTCAGAAATTGTGTGGACAACATTCGTTGTATCTGGTAAATATTATTTGAAGCAAGTACCATTAAAATGACCGATGAATCATCAAAAAAGGCGGAAATAAGTGAATAATAACTTAATAGCCGAAATCGACGAAAAATGCAAAAGAGACACAAAAATGGGTCATTTTCTTTTGTCAAAACTTTTAATTAATTTCTATACTAAACCGTGCTGTTCTAAAGCAAAAAGAAAACATGACTTTTCACTAAAATCCGCTTACTATAAATAATAATATTAAAGAAAGAAAGCAATATTTATTAATTTGTTTTTTGTATATATAATCTGTAAATTATTATATTAAAGTGTCTTGTCCAGCCGAAACATTTTGAGCCTGTGACGTCTTATCTAGATAATTTAGTAATTACTTTTGAAAAGTTTAGAGGTATGGAATTGAACAAGAGAAACGTACGAGCAAGGATAACACAAAAAAGATAAGAATAGTCGATATTTATAGGCAATGTCAAATTTTAAGTTCACGTCTTTTCTATGAAACTCTTCACAGAACGTACACATCTTGAATCATAATATCCAATGCTGTAATGAAAGCAGTGAATGATTATGTGAGATGAACGCAGAAGTCGCTGTTACGCAATTCCAAGCGACAAATCATGCCCATATCACGGTGTTACCTTGTTAACTATTGATTTTCTTTCCCGTGTTTTCTACGAACTTATTGCCGCATTGCGACAAATCTACGTCACGTTCAAGTGCACTGTTCAGTAACAGTACATTATGAAACGATGATGTAAAGATGTGTATTAATACACGAGTATTGTAAACTTGTATTAATATCCATCGAGTTTCATACGGTACTTTTTCTACGTCTTTTGGTAACTTTTATAAGTTAAACTTACATTGAATCGTTCCGTAGCAGTTGACATGCAGTTGACACGCCTCATTTACGACATGTCCCCGTGGACAGAGTACTACTCAGACTCCCCACGGGTGCGCCTACCATCACCAATAACAGTGTTACAAGACATCCAACAGTTTACGTACGCGGTACGTGTCGATTTGAGAGACGGTTTTTATCACATTCCCATCGCTGAGGGAACAAGAAGATACTTCGGCATCAAGTGCAAACAATCCTACTTCAGATTCTGCGCACTGCCCATGGGTTGGGCCCTCTCTCCTTTAATAATGCAAACAGCAATGACTGCCGCCCTCGCCGAAACATGCTCATCCAGGGCATATGTATATTACGATGATATACTCTTATTATCGAATACACCCGATGAGCTCCTCCACGACATCCGAAATCTGCAGATTGCGGGTTTCCAGATAAACAACAAGAAATCCTGCCTCACGCCTACAACAAAACACAAGTATCTCGGCATATGGTTGGATTTGGTAGGCAAGACGGCGCAGGCGGATCCCGCTTACCTGCGCGCCGTTAGAAACGTACCCACCACATGGATCCACAACGCCCGGTTCGCCCGCGCGTTCGCGGGAATGGTAGGCTGGCTTACCATCGCCTCCACCGCCTCCTTCCCGCTCGCGCGGGCCGTCCGGCTTTGGCCTACGGCCGCGATACCATGGATTCGGCGAATCCATCACCTGGACCGCCACCCCACAAGAAACAGCGCCTACACGCGGGTCGTCTACAGCGACGCGACTCCACTACAATGCGCCTGGTACGCCGACGGCGCCACCTGCTCCTGGCCGGCGCCGCCTGGTGCCTCTAGCTTTGAGGCCGAAATGTTTGCAGCATTGTGTACATTATTAGACTTTTACCCAGATCATGTGTTACTTTGTGTAGATAATAGTGCAGTTTACTATAGTCTTAGTAGATTAGTATGTCACTCTAATTTAGTTTATAATTGTTTACTAGCCCATGTTGTCTTTAATTTTTGTGAAATATCCTGTATGCTTGTAACCTCGGAACAAAATAAAGCGGACGCCCCGTCACGCTGGCCTCCGGCGGATACCTAGGACCCTCGACCAATCAGGAGCTGCCGTTGCGCGTCCCCACGCAACGGCGGCTGCCTGATCGGTTGGGGGCTCCTCAGTCGTCCGTCGGAGCCCGCAGTGAGCGGGTGCGACCAAGAAGTGTAGCCTTTGCTACATAGACAGCTTCATATCCTACCAACACTCCCTGAATATAGAAAGCCTCCACTCTGAATTCGTGACGTAGCTTCATGGCGCCCAGAGTAGTCTCATGCAACAGTGTGATTTTCACATGGTCAGTTGTTTTGGTATCAACGTTGTGTTGTAATTCAAAAGCTGTGAAGAGTCTAGGACAATCATTCTAATCGGTGAAGATATTCAGTATACTAATGTTAAGTGTTGTCGCCAGCATATCAGTGATGTTTCTTCTAAAAAGCCGTATAGATGAGACTGTACCAAACTGCCGTGCGCTGCCGTGGATATCACAAAGAGTCTAAAGTCCATGTATTTGGTTTCCCAAAAGAGAATGAAATGCGATGAAAATTGCTTGCTGTACATTGATGGAAATTCAAACTCTAAAGGTACTCGTAGTCATTATCTTGTGGAAAACCTTTTAGAGTGTTTTACATATTTCATACACGAGTAATATTCATTTTCTATTAGTTATATCAAGTTTGAAATAAACTTATTACAGTGACTTTTACTCTTAAAGCATTACTTCGTTCAAATAATAAGGCTTACTGAAAGAAAATTTAAATAATTTCAAATATTTTTAGGTTATATATTACAGCAAGGCATAATTAAGATTCTAATCCTGTTCAATTTAATTTTAAATCCGTTCTTGCTAAATGCGATGGTTGTTTTATTACTTTAATTTCCGAATGATTTTCTTGATATTTATTTTCTTTTGCTGTTAATTATTTACTAATGTTAAACATGTTCTAATTTTATGCAATATTTTACAGGTTTGTCATCGCCACTTTCACGAGAGTGATATATTGTGGGAAACAGTTGTGTATAATATGAGGGGTGAAAAATAATTTTCTAAATTGAGTGTCTCTCGATTTAAAGAAAACGAGGCGTCTTCCGTATTTTTTGACTGCCCTACCTATCTCTCTAGAAAAGAAACAAGGCAAGAAACTCTAGTAGAAAATAAAAGAAGACTGAAGAACTCCCAACCGGTTGCTGTCGATGCTGCTAGTGTGGTTTCGCAGCAAGTTTATAACCAACAGTTTTCTTGTAAGACGTTGGAAGATTTGACGAATAATTTGAGAAAAGGTACTGTGTCTCCAGTTGGGACCATTGTTAAACAAAGTGATGATTTTGTTTCCTTTTTAAAACTAGGGTGGAAACCTCATTCAGTGATTTCTGTTTCTGTAGTCGTAGATATTGCTTAGAATTTTAATTTATACTGAAAAAATGCTCCTCTGCCGAAATTAACAAATCAAGATTTTCCAAGAAACATTAACAAGATTAATTTAATTTCAGATATGTTGGATTTTTTTTATAAGAATATTTTACAGTAGACAACTGTGTGTCTGAAAATGTATCAGGAATTTAATGCTATTCACATAGTGGAGCAGATAACTGAAAATAAAATTTGGTTATTTTAGGGTTTTCATTGGAAAAATATAACTAATTCATGCTCACAAAACGTAATAATTTTAGCTCCATCTTAATTATATTTTGCTCTCTTATTTTTCATTATTGTATTTTCATGCTGTATTTTCAATTCCATCACATGACTGTACGTTTGAGAGATTAGATTGTCGGAGATTGAAATACCCAGCACACAGTAGTTGTGGACGTGGTAGCTTGTATGGATGTGGGTATAGATACATTGCTTTTTCAGCATAAAAAGCATGCAAATGAATGCGTGCTTTTTGATTTTATTTTCCCAGTCCTATTTTGTTGTCCCAATTGCCCCAGTCTCATTTTATTGTCCACATTGTCCCAGTGGACATGTTGATCAGAAGATGCTGACTTGGCCACCAGTGAATGCATTTTTTTAAAATTATATCAAGTAGATCAAAGACCAAATACTTTGCGAAATTGATAAAAGTTGAAAAATTTGACTGGATAATTTATAATTTGATAATACTCTATATGCGTTAATGTACTAATAAATGTGACTGGACTTTTTGCACGTACATTATGCTTTATATATATAACCTACTACCTTTATTATGTTTTCACTATATTCCTTAAAATAACGTTAAATTCATGGGGATGTAAATAATCTCCCATATGTTCTTGAGATCTCTCTTTAAAACTTTAAGGTAAATGTCAAGTATATAAACGAATTTATTATGGATTTTTGAAATAAAATACTTAATTTCACTAAGGTGAACATTAAATTGGTACATATTTGTTTGTAATACATTTCCATGAAAGTAATCGGAAACAAAGTTAGGGTTTATAGAATAACTTCAAACTGCGCAGCTGTCGACGTTCGGACTACTTATGATGACGTCACAATGCAGTGTGGAGGCTTTCTATGTATGTCCAGGGGGAGTAGATCCTACCCAACGCAGGTGACTTTGTTTTACTAGACCCCCTGCGAGCGAGTACAAACGTTGCGGCAATAATTTCGACGTCATCATTTTCGCTTTTTCTTTTATTTCTGGAGACGTCAACTTCACCTTTGATTCACTAGACATTTTAAACCAAAAAACTGGCTGGATTTGAAGAACAACCACGCGGTAGCAATATAAAATATAAAATAACTTGTGTTCAGATCTTAACGTCAATAAAATGTTCTCTCTAATAACTACCACTGCGCTAGTCAAATAGGATCAAGGAGAAATTACGATCCAATTTATTTTAAAAAATATTTCAGTAAAAAATTACTAATATTAAAAGAAATTAAAACTGATAAGCATAATATAATATTAAATGCAATTTAAATGTACACAATCGAATGAAACATTTACTAGAACGATTCTCAATGATTAATTAAGACTAAATATTTGGTTTGTAAGGTTCTCTGTAATTGGTCAAGAACCTGTATCATAATGAAATCTGTATCGTAATGAGTATCATTATGCACCAGGTTGCAACCATCAAATGACAGAATTATACAATTGGAGTGGGAAAAAGTGTATTATGACAGACGAGTTTTCCATCTCTAATATAATAAATATACTCATGAATCAAATCTCTGCGAATAAAATTGTGTTGCACCACGGCTGGACATTTCTATTCATTCTTGTCTTAATCCGTAGTATTATCCGCATACGTTTTCTTGAACTCTCGCTTCGCTTTTGCAAGAGGAGTGAGGAACTTGGTTATTTTCGCCAAAGGAATTTTATATCAAATTTGTAGTTCGTTTTTCTATGCAAAATATCATTTGTTCTTAATTCAACTAATGTTGGCAAAGGAGTGGGTACATACTCCGGGTCTCAAGAAAACGTGCGCGTATAATAACTAGTGCCATGAACGACTTGTAACATAACCACGAAACGCCTTGAATGCACCTTCTTCGAGGTGAAACCCCACATCTATACCATTCATATGCCTCTACAGGAAGAAAGCGTCTACCACTTCTCGGATAATCTTTACAACCAAATTCGACGCGTACTACCAGGCAAGCAGTCAGCAAAACGTTCTCGCCTGAGTTCATATTATCCCCCACCCCAAATTCTTCTTCTTCTTGCGAGTTGTCTACAGCTCCTGCGGCCGTCTCTCGCATCCCAATCTCCATACCTCTCTATCATTCCAATCGTCTTCTTCAAGGCCTCTTTTCTGCATGTCCTTCATAACTTGCTTTTGCCATTCTTCTCTGGGTCTACCTTTTTTTCTTCTGTTTAAGGGGAGCCACTCAGAGATCTTTCTGGGCCATCTCTCATAACCGAGCCTTTTCACGAGACCAAACCATTTTAATCTTCGTGTTTCCATTTCTTCCAAAATCGATTTCTGTATTTGCATTCTTTTCAAAATTTCATCATTTCTTACATGATCCATTTTAGACACTCCACAACTTCTTCTCATGAAATCCATTTGCAGGCTTTTTGATTTGTCTTTTTCTCGTTTTCTTATTTCCCACGTTTCTGATCCATACAGCACTACATTTTGTACGATGGTTTCAAACAGCCTTTTCTTACCCCAAATTCTAATCCACAAAATACTTCCAGTTACAATATCTCAGTTCAAAACCGTCTGAACTTCCGTAGGGTCGATGACACCAAGAAAGATAGTTCCTAAACCGTTCACGCACCCACACGTCTACCACAAACTGAACAATTACACCCTTATACATCCACAATGCAAATAATAAAAAAACATATTGGCTAACGAAAACTATCCAGGAAATTCTCAAATCCGTTCAATTTAAAACATATCCTAGTCACAGTTCACAGCATTGAGAATTTTCTTTTGCTACGACACAAACTGCAAGACAAAAATCAGTTCTACCACACATATTAAAACTCTAACCTGCAGATCTTGGCTGTAGTATTCTTATATGTGCGCAACATACTGTTCTGAATAATATGACCTCGTCGAACTTGACAAGAAGTACCTTTTAATCTTCAAAGAAATATTTTTTGATCTTCAAACCGAGAAAAAACCATGGCTTATTTGCGCTATTACCTTGGTCACAAGAGACAAAGCATCTAACATTTAGAATCTAACTTAACTCTTTTATGGCATTTCCGTTTAAGATGGAAATTGTTACCCCCATCCAATGCAATGTCGCTCCTCTCAGAACTTCAGACACAAGAAGAAAAACTATGGCCTTTCAATTTGCTTTGGGAGAATAATCATCCAATAACCGACTATCAGGAAACGACTTCAAAATATGTAACCTATGAAGTAGTTCACGAATCATACAGTGAAAAATGTGTCAGTTACCGGCAACATCTACCCAAAGAGAATTCCTCATCAGTAACCATATTTCGCATTCCATGTTCACTCTACAATTAGCATTCCAGTCCATGACATTCAAATTCCAACTACTGCCACAATTATCTCCTCCCCAAACCCTTTCAATTCCACTGCAATCCCCTCATCCAACAACCTATTAAAAGTTTTTTTAAGTCTGCACAAAAAATTAGAACCTAACCTAACGATGCATATCTAGCTCAGGCTCCAACGTGGGAATCTCCATATCAAAATGGCTTTCTATGGACCATTACCAAAGCATCATTGGTTCATGCCCAATGATCTTCGTCATGAACTTGGTAAAATTCCTATACCACAAAAAATCTGTCCATAACTTTTATTAAAAAATTCCTTCAATTCCACAAGCCTCCTCTTCCAACTAGGGAAACAAATCCTAAAAAGTATACCAATCCGGAGGAAACTGCCAAAACACTTTTTTGACCTTTCTTAAAACTCAATATACTCATTCTCTCCAAATTATTCATGGCCAGTAATGATTTTCTGATAGAAAGTCTTCTTCTAAATCTCTCTACCGACTAAAAATAGACTGAAGAGACTTCAGACACCTTTCAAAAGGATTGTGCACCTAAATGCAAAATTATTGAAAAAGGAGATAAAGACAATGCAACTCTGCAGTTCAATTATAGACAAAAAACGATTCACTGTGTAACAAAAAGAACGAGGAAAAGCAAGGCATGAGATTTCTAATTCTTTCTTTTTTTTAATGTTCTGGCATTTCGTTTATCATTTATGAAATATGCTATTTTGCGATACTGTCATATATATATATATATATATATATATATATATATATATATATATATATATATTGTGACGTTCGTGGCCCGGCCACAAACCCACACAACATCCGGCGTGTTCTAAGAAACATTTGTAAGAATGGAATGTTGATTGGAATGGAGTAGCAGATAGTACAAGAAGAAAAATAAGAAGTAGAAGGAGAAGAAGAAGAAGAAGAGTATGGGGTAAGAGAAGAATTAGAAGAAAAAAAAACGTTAAGTAAAAGAAGAGGAGAATACGACATTTTTGACATGGAAGCAGAAGTGGAGGAGACGGATCTAGTAGATGAAATAGAATTAACAATCTGCGACGAAGATGATGAAAACGATGGCAAAGATGGTGAAAAGGGAGGAGAACAGTTTACTGATTGTGAAGCAAACGAAGAAATTACATTTGTGAAGAAAAGAAGAGTAATCTGGCGAAGAAATGGTTCCGTTAACCCTTCTATTGAAGAATATTTTCGGGCAGAAAATATTCTACGAATGTTTTGTGACGTGACGCCAGCCCCAGGTGTGGGCAGGCCCCACATTCATGAACGCATGACTTTGGAAGCCCCGCGCCTGTGGAAGACGCCGTTTCGTGGTTCTCGCACGCCCCTCCCCTCCCCCAGGCGGAGTTGTCGGCGGTGACTGACGGGGTGAGGGGTGAAAGAAAGCGGGGAAGCAGTGAGGGGAAAGGAGGGGAATGGAGTAGGAGGGAGGGCACCGGGAGAGTGCACCGAGGAGTGTGGCAAAAGTCGCTGCCAGGGAGAGCGGCAGGTAGTAAGCGGTGGAAAGTGGAGGCAGAGAGAAGAGGGATGTTAGAGCATTGGGCTTGCACGGTGGTTAGGTGTCTCGAAGAGCGTCGCGAGATAGTGAAAAGGGAACAGACGGAGAGGTGAAGAAGAGTTCTTGAAGTGTTACGGCCGGCGAGTTGGGGCAAACCGCCGAGTGGGGGCATTATGGGGCGTCCGTTGGAGCGGCGCCCAGGCAGCGCGTGCTAGCGCACGGCCTTTCCGAGGACACGGTGGCGATCGACGGACTGTGGAAGGCGGCACGGCAGCGTTCCTGCAACGATAAGTACCCGACGGATATACCGTGTTATGGGTTACAGGTTGTTTGACATTGTTGTGTTGAGGGCGCGGAGAGAGGACTGGATGAGCCGCGACTGCGAAACTGTAGTAGTGAATTCTGTAAATAGGACTGAATTTTGTTAGTTTTTTTTTTTGTTGTTTGACATTGTTGTGCTGAGGTAGCGGAGAGAGGCCAATGAGCCGCGACTACGGAACTGTAGTAATGAGTTTTGTAAATAGAATTAAGTTTGTTTTTGTGTTTGATGGGTTACAATTTGTGTGTTGTTAGACAGAGAGGCCTCTCGTCGTTCACGGATGGTGATCTTTTGTAGGTGCTATTGCCAATTAAAAGACGTTCTGTTTTCTGTTTTACAAAAATCTGTACTTTGGTTTTTCATTTCGAATGCGTGGGGGCAACCAGGAAAAGAACTCCGCCCCTCCCGGTCCCCGACTTCCGTCCCTGGAGGTCTCCAAAAGAAATTAGTGTACCTTGTCGACGGACGGCCCCGCGACGCGGACGGCGGACGCCATTTCGCCGCTCGCGCGCACCCCCCCCCTTACGTCACAACGGTTACAATGGCGCCCGAACAGGGGACCTGAGGGGTGTATGCAAGGAATCAGCGTGTGGTAGTGCTTATTTTGGCATTTCAGTTATTCCTATCACCCTGAGCATTGCATCCCACGCTTCCACGAATGGAAAACTGAAGTCAAGACGATATGTTGTGTTAGAATAAGCAAAGTGATATTTGATTTGTGAAGTCTATTGTATTGTGTTGTGAGTGCATTTTATTGTATTTTGGAGGGTAAAGTGTATTACCGGGCGATGCAAGGTAGCACTTACAAAACAAAATGGCAGAGAGTCGTGAATATAGGGAAGCAAAGGGAATCGTTAGTGAGGAAGGCAGCGAAGGGGAGGAAGGGAACGAGTTATTGAGAAGGTTAGAGAAACTAGGAATGGGCGACGATGAAGAAACAAGTCCGACCGCACAGCGCACAGAGTCCGAGGAACCGTCACCATTGTTACCGACGCCAGAAAGGGGGGAGAATGAAGCCATGCTCACGTTAATGCGGGCGTTGTTAGGAAACTTCGCGCAGACAATAGCTCGCCAAGTTGAAAATCAGGGACGGCAAATCAATGAGAGAATCGAGGAGCAGTCGCGAAATAGTCAGGAACGATTGATACAGGTTAATCGAGAGATCGAGCAAATGACGCGGCAGATAGAGGGGTTGGTAACAAAGATAGATGATCAAGCTAGAAGTGTCGACAATAAGCTCGAACAGATCCAACAATCCATAATGGCGCAGGTCGGGAACAAATGCGACGAGCTTCGGCAAGAAGTTGCAACGCAGGTCGCGGAATGTAGAAACCTCGTAGAAAAACGACACGCGGACGTTGGGAGCCGAATAGATTCGTTGTCGATGGAATTAGAAAGACAAAACCGGGACCACGGTGTACAATTAAATCAAGTTTGTAGCCAAGTTCATGAAGTTCGTGAAAGGGCGAAACAGGGGCTAGAAGCGGAAACCACCCGAAAATTAAATGAGGTAAAGGAAGAAATTAAGAAGTTAAAAGAAGAAGCTGAGGCGAAAATAGGAGGAGGAGGTCCGTGTAGGGGAGGAAACATTAATATTCCTCATTCCTTAAAATTCTCAGGCCACCCGAACGAAAACCCTAACGCGTTTGTAAAGGCGTTGCAAAATTTCTTTATTTTGTCGAATGTCCGGGAGAGCCATAAGACAATGCTTTTGCATCAAGTTATGGAAGGCAACGCAAAGGCGTGGCTTGAAACATTGAGCCCGTACCCAGGAACATTTGATGAATTTGTAGCTAGATTTCTCGACCGATATTGGGGAAAAGAACAGCAGATGAATTTCAAGATTTCATTAATGAGCTCATATTATCGAAATTCATGTGGCACAATGCGCGACTATGCAGCCCGAAAGATTGCGGCGTTAAAATTATGTTCTCCGCCGGTATCCGACGAAGAAATTATTTGCATTCTAACGCGACATTTCCCGCTCAGCATACAGAATTTGTTAAGAAGCGTGGAAGCTAGAACAGTCGAACGCTTCCAGATATTATTAGGAAATTACGATCTCACGTTCGAGAATACTAGCAAGAATGCAAAGCCCAGCAGTACAAATATTAATGCTATTCATGTAGTTGAAGAAAGCAGCATAAAGGGAAAACAGCAAACAGGCAGCGCGAAGACTGAAAGGGGCGGAAATCGCGATCCGAAACGAGGCGAAGGTTGGCAGGGCAGCGGCCGCGAAGCCACGCCGACGCGAGACGAGAGGCAGCGCGTCAGCTCAAGGTCGCATAAAACGGACACCGGATCGTGCGGCGCGCTCCGAGGGCGGTCGCCGGAGGCAGGAAGAAATCGCGGGGCGCCGGGCGCGACAGGTTCGGGAAACAATGGAAGTTCGATTTGAGACGGGATCCCAGGTCGAACCTAAAATATAACGAAAAGGCGATCCCTGTGATTACGAGTATGGTAGAAGAAACGGAAGAAAGTCAAACTACAAAAGAGGTCGTGGCAAGAACAGCGAAATGTCCCGTAATTCAGATAAAATGTGGGCAAATAGTGAGTCAAGCGCTGATCGATACTGGATCGGTGAAATCGGTGATAGCGGAGGAAACCTATGAAGAATTAGTAAAGGAAAATGTGGAGGTATTGGTACTACCAATGAGTAATACGAACGTAGTAGATGCATGGGGAAAGAAATCGCATCCGATCACGAAGCAGGTGATGGTGGAGATGAAAATTGGCGATAGAAACTATGACGTGATCTGTTTGGTGGTGAAGAAATTGATATATCCTGTTATACTGGGCGTAGATTTTTTGGAAGAGCATGGGGTGATGGTAGACATGGAAAGGCGGCGAGTTGACATCAACGGTAAAAATGTATGGGCGAAGGAAGAGGTAGAAGA
>BLKR01006104.1:0-27500 GCA_011170035.1 Teleogryllus occipitalis
TGTCGTAAATGGGTGGAAATGCTAGGGTAATTAAATAGGAATATGGCGCCTTAGCAACGGCGCCCAAGTCGTTGACAAGATAAATATACATCTGGCATTGAAAGTGACGGCGTGGCTAGTCAGATTTGAAAACGATTTCGTGATTGGTTGGAAAGAGCAACGATAGTCTACTACTGTGGAAGTATGTCTGATTTTTTGAGACAAAAACAGTAGAAGAGGGAAGTCGAGGTTTGGAGGGCTGAGCAGTAATGCGAAAATTCACATTCTGTCATATGTCGTGAAGCTGTGCGGGTCGCTCGCGGATAGATAATTTGTGTAATTGGAACTTGTAATTTTTTATGAGATTGAGGAACGTTGGGCTCCGAATAATTTACAGTGTGTTAGAAGTATAACCTGTTATTTTTCGCAAGGAAGCTCTACTAATTATTGAACTGATAGAATTTCGAACGTTCACGAACAGTTTGGACTTTAATTATTTTTACAACACGCGGAAATTAGAACCTGTGAGAAGTAGTATATGATAGGACTCGGAAATATTCTGGACGAGTAATTAATTTGTGGAACTTTAAAACATTTCCGCTGTGTAATCGTAAAGAACTGGGTATTATTTTTGCAAGTCAATCGAACTAGAACTACGAACATTTGAAGTAGTGCGTATCAGTGGCTCGACAACGTTCGCGTGGAAGAACAGGAAAGAAGAACGCGGTACTCCGACTCTGGAATTCGCATCATCGGGGAGAAGAGAAGATGGTCCATCGTGGCGACGTCGATCAAGAGCGCGCGAAGTATAGTGCAGTATAAAGGTTCGAACAAGGTCATGACCAAAGGACAGTCTTTCTGTTGCAATAAGCAGTAAATCAATAGGTAATAGCAATTATTTCAGACGCAACCCATCGACCCATCTAGCGGGACAATATTTTGTTTTCTTTGAAGCAATAATAGCTAAAAATATTATTGTAACCTTTTTCCTGGCGCCCATGTTAACATAAATTCGGAAACGGGTTACGAAGAAACGCCCAATAATTGTGAGCAGTTTGTGGGAATGTTTCAATATATATAATACTTAGTAGACCATAATAAACGTAGATATTGATCTTTACTTTGAGGAGGAAAACGGAACGAGATTCAGTCGGGATATGTCTTATTGGGGAGGCATGTAAGCTGCTTAGGAAAACGTACCCGTTGAATGTAGTCGGTATACGCCCAGGAGTTCAATCGGGAGTTTAGAGCTTGTTCCGCCCGAGGTAGTTCCCCCTTGGGGGAGATCCCTGGAGGGGAACACCGAGCAAGCCTCCGCTTAGGTTGTCGCCTGATCTCACGTTGCAACGAGGGGAAATAACAAGCCCTTCACTAACGGGGAAACTCACCATACCAATTAACGCAGCTCAAATCATTCACATTATTATAATCAAATATTTTGCATGAATTTTTTAGAGCTTTAGCGGCAAAGACACATAGCCATAAACCTTGGTAATTTAATGTCAGATGAGAATTCACTGTAAAAACCATTCAAGATAATTCATTATATTTGTATTTAAGACACTAAGGAAAATCGTTTAGAAAGAAATTTTCGCTCAATCAAATTTCGTGATTTTTGCTTTAAATGTATCATGGGTAGTGAACCATAGATGAGTAAATGCGTGCTATTATAAATTTTTTTTGTAGTATAAACGTAAATTTTTATTATCTTAAAATGAACAGAATGGACGCTAATCCACCGTCATTACATCGTATGCAAGACTAACTACCTTGTGTAGTTGAGATGTAATTTGCCGTGCCTGTTTTGTTGTGTGAGTCGCAATTGATCTATCAAAAGTAGTAAAAGTTTCATGAGGTTATAGTTAGCGATGTGAAGATAGATCCTCGAGTTCGAAGGTTATTTAATTAATACAAATATTTTTAGGTGTACGAAAGAGAAATGCCCCGCAAACGTTTGACATTTGTGTCCTTTTACAAATATTTTTAGAGTTTATAAGTGATGTGTTACGTTTTTAAGTTAATGTGGGTAGAAAAGTTCCTGTCTTTAGTGTACTGCGACAATAATGTACTGATATTGTCAAATATACAACATTTCAATTACATTTTCATAAACGCGTGTTTATCTGTGTTTATTGTCGTGTTTGTATTGTTCTAGAATTTGTAAATCTCCCTCATAATTTAATGAATCTTGGAGAATAAGTACTGAACTAGCGTACCCGTGCGAGAATTCTCGCAAGTTAAACTCTACCCTTTTCTCTATCTTTCCATTTTCATATTAAGAGGGAAAGTTGTTAACGAAACGTATTTGTTTAAAAATGCATAAACGTAACTTTCAATGTACTTATAGAATAACAAATAAAAATAACAAACAATGAAATTGATGTTTTAAACAAGTTTTGAAGAATGTTTTCAAGTTTTCAATTGTCCTTGTACTTTTCTTTTGTAAGTTTTCTACGTTATTTTGTACGATGTAATCGGAGGGGTTCAGCTAGTCCACTTAATGCCTCGAAGTACAAAATGATCGTTTATTGAAGCGTTAAGTTGTGTATTTCCTACGATGCTCATAAACAAGAACTCCTGTGACGGTGGGTGTTCATTTTAGTGGGTATTTAATGCACATAAGACTTTACAATCCCTTGAGTATTGGGGAGGGCATATGCAAATTCAACCTGCCAGAAAATTGTGAAAATTGTCATTGTGTTGCATCTTAAAACTTGTGCAGAGAGTTGAGTTTACTTGAAATGACTGTTGAACCTACACAACAGTAGTGACTGTGTATTTTCAATGTTACGAAAGAGACTTGTTACTTTGAAATTATTGGCCAAAATAGGCGAATTATAATTTGCTCTCTCATTGGAAAATCCTGCTGATAACATAAGCGTCGATGGACCTCGTACCTCAAATATCCTTCGTTCTGCCCGCAGGAATTCAATTGAGGAGAAAAAAGTGCCCCAGTGGTTCGGGCCCAAAATAGACCCCCTGCATTGAACGAGTCTCATGATGCGAGTTGTTTTTATAGCTAATGAATTAGGCTTCAATTAACGTCAGAGTATAATTGATACAACCCTGGAAAGTGATGTTCAAGTAAGGGAGAAATAAAAATTAATTTAATTTTTTGAAATAAGTTAAGACAACTATATGGAATAAAATTGAAATATTTAAGCTGAGCAACCTTTGAGTATTGTCTAATTCACTATTACACAGAGTCCTCGTCTTTTAATACTCTCCTAATCCTGCGGCGTTTGTTGCTGATACAACTTTTTTCATATTTGCATATTTTATGAATACCACCAAAACAACTAAATGCTTTTTTAAACATTGAATGCCTGAAAATGCTCTCGTCGCCCAGTTCAGCACCGAGAAGTGTTATTTAATTTTCGTAATATTTACGCTACAAATTATAAAGCCACACAAAGCAGAAGGCATTTAAATGCTGGCACTCAGAGACCGGCCTTTCTCGGGAGAAGTGCTTGAGAAAACAGTTTTGCTCCCGATTTTGCTGTCGCGTATTACTGCTGGAAAGTTTGGGACTGTTCTGGACTGTTGTGTAGCCCACCTTTTTCTTCAATGGACGATCCATCAATAAAGCATAGTACCTGTTCAAATAAGTTTCCCCTTGTCACGCAAACGTTGTATTGAACCTTCCACATACATTATCAGCTGCTATAAAACCTTTTTCATTACGTGTTTTTGTGTGTTTGCTGATGAGACGCTTGCTAAAATTATTTATGATACGATTGGTAAAAGTGACATTTTATATTGCGAGTAGGAAATGTTTGCGACACAAGACCCAGAAGCCTACGAGCGAAACAAAAATGTCACTTTTACCACGTCTGTCATGACACTATTATTTTACACAGCATTATTGACTAATTTATTTTATTGCAATTCAAGTATACAGATCAATAAATTAGTTACTATGATACATTAAGATAAATAGAGGTTGATGCCGTCAAACGAAAATATTTTCTTTTCTTTGATTCATTCACAGTTGTATAAACATTTCGGCATCGTCTCACTTTTAGCATTAGTGCTAAATAATGAGTATTCAGCGCACTGTCCAAAGAGTAACAGCATTTACTAAATGGTTTATTTGTCGGTTGGCCTGTAAAGGAAGCGAATGAGTGAGAGAAACTTTGCGTATGAGGCGAGACGTCGATGTTCGGGAACGATTCAGGCACGCGAAGGGCACCAGAAGTGCGGACCTATGAGATAAGGCATTCATTCCATTTTCTACTTATTGCAATAACAAGGTACGTGGATCAGTCCTACTGTACCTTTTACTTTCTGGCTACCGCTTAGAAAGTAGAGAGAAAGTTCTGTAAAGCTGCGCGAAAAAGCAAACTTTTTGGCAGAAAAACTCTTTATTACATGACCCTGGCAACGAAAAATTGGATAAATCCAGTTGCTAAAATTAAAAGAAAATCCTCTAACATGTGATGTAGCCAGAATTCATGTTTTGTGGGGCCTTGATACCGAAAAATCGAATGATGGTGAAATGCCTATTTGTCCGTCCGCCTGTCCATCTGTGAACAACGATAGCGGCTAAACCGTTGAGTCAATCTTCTCCAAAATTGATAATTCTGGCTGTTATCGCGACCTCTTCAATTGGAAACAAATATTTTAATTTTGAGGGGTACTTTACGTGCAGCCCCAGAATCATTAAAAAAATCAGCCCATTGATTTTTTATTAAATTTTGATGTTGGATAGTGTGAAGGGCATTTAAGAGAATGGTACCGGTTTTATGTTAAATACTCTGAATTTTCGAAAATTGGAAAAATTCAAAATACGATATATTCGGCGTCTTCCGTCTTCCGACGGCGCCTTCAAAATTCGTATATTCGGCGTCTTCCGACAACTACAATTATGAAGGTAGAGATGTTTCCCTTAATAAAATATGTTATGAATGAAATAAGATCTTTGTTATGAATGGAATTGTGTATGGAATATTTAATTCTTTGTGCACCTGTAACTTGTGCACCTGAAACGAACTACGGGCCTTTGTAATTATTCCAAAGTATTTATTTTGAACGATTTGGATTTTGTTTAAGCTAGTTCTTAATTAATTTAACAGTTAATCAGACAGCAATTCATCAGATAGGGCGTGCTTGAATCATAATAGATCGGACAATGTGTTGGTATGGAGCTATTGCATTGTTCAGAGACTTTTTTCCTTGGACATTTTCCAGCGGACAGCCGCTTACCGATTACGCTCTGATGGGACGCATATTCGACAATACACTAGACACGAACACAATTGCGGGCTCCTCTGATTTGAGGTCAGCTGAACGCGTGACCCTCCGCGACATACACATACAAAAGAGACAAGGAACAGACAACAATGCCCAAGAAGGACTCTGACCCACGTCTTTTCGGACTGAAGCGCTGAGTCGGTACACGCTCGTAGCCACCTCGGCCATTCAGGACCGCTCAAGAAATTTTAGGTTTGAAATTACTTAGTAGTTTTAGTTGAAGGATCTTTACTTTTGCGTGGTGAGTTTTTGCACGTATATGGCCATTTCATTGTACCTTCGTATTAGATTTAGCCTTAGGCATTTGATTTTTCGATGGGGTCCAAGGAATTAATAATTACTGATTTGGAGAGAGACAGGAGTAAGATTGCAGGTAATGGCATACTATTTGAGAAACTACTCCCCTTGAGCTTTTGGAGGCGAAACACTGAATAATGAAGCACCTTTACGAAACGGCACGGCAATCTCAAATCTTGGAACTATCTCTGCCCCTTAAGCAATGTAATTCCCTCCCACATTTTAAGAGTTTATTAAAACTTCAAAGTCGTTCTTTCAGTTTGTAGTCACAAATATTTTTTGAACTAATCAGTCAATGTATAAATTTATTAACAAAGAATTACAAAATTTCGAATACAAAATTGCATTCGAATATAAAATTGCAACGGGCACCTGGACAGACGTTTTGACGTCAAGCTATTTTGGATATTAAGAACCAACAAAACATGATTTGGACTACACGAGTGTTGCAGAAAGTAATTTACTTTTACAGGGATAACTTTATCAATTTTTTTACTATCAGGGTCCGGAAAAAAGAGTTTTCTCTGAAGAAAAATCACCGATTTCTGACGCACGATTACAATATTTTCTTTTCTTACGAAGAAAGAAGTACAGTACTCAATCTTACACGAAACAATCAATTTATGTAAAAATTAAATGTTACAAATACTCGCGCTTTAGAAAATGTCTACGAATTTCGTATTTATTTCAATACCATTCCCTTTGTTGACCAGAAGAATATAAAACTCTGGTATGCTTCTTGTGTGGTTCAGTACTGCATCTGTTGGTCGTTCTTCTCAGGTCTGCGAAAGGAAAGGGTCTGACAAGGCACTGAGGTTTTTCATCGGGAGGTGGCTCTGATCTTCACCCACTGGATGGCGAGATCCGGCGTCAACCTACTGTCGACTATGTGGGTTTTCCCTATCCAGGTATCTCTCACCAGCGGTGGACTGCTCCAACCGGGACAAGTTGTAAGTCCCCGACCGGTCTCCCGGCATTTGTGGCAGTGTAGTGCATGTTAGTGTAAGTGTGTGTGTGTAAGGGGAGAGGATAGGAGAAGGAAGAGGAAGGACAGATCGCGCGCGGTCCGTGTCCCATTTGTTAGGGCACTGCCCCGACATTCGCCTGGTGTTGATCGGTCAAACCACGGAAAACTACCGATCAGAGCAGCTATCTGCTGGAATTCTCCTCCAGACAGCGACTGAATTCGACCTACCTTGTAGCTTACAAGCCAGTGTCGAAAATCCCGCCGCCGTTGGGGCTCGAACCGGCTCGAACCTAGGATCTCCCGGTCAGAGGCACTGCATTAACATCAAATGATGCACTGAGCCACCACTCTCGCTAAGGCGATGATGAATGGTGACCCCGCGTCCTGGCGTGCCTATTTTCCAACAGCCAGCAGTCGCTCTGAATTTTCACTCTTATTGTAACTTCTATTTAAAATTCTCTCCCTGGCATTCGTGTGGTTCCTTTGCTTTAACGGATTTTTTCTTTATTTAATATTTATTGAAATGACACGTTAAAAGTATAAAATATTTTTTTATTTAAACAGGAACAGAAAAATACAAACACTACCGTGGGACATTCAAAAAACCAATAGAAACATTCAAAACCAAAATTATATTAAAATATTCTATCAATCGTATTGGTGTTCTACCGGTATTTTCCGTACTAGATTGCTACTCATTTGTTTGAAAATAATTCTATCTACAAAAACCATTTTCACCTATTCTCTATTAGTTTCATTATGTAAACAAGTAAAATTGTATTTCGGTCAATTGCTAATAAGTATTGTAGCAGTTGCTATTGTAGCTTTTCCCCAATTATTAATACCAAATTGCTAGGGATTATCAGATAATATTTTTTAATTATAGAACTAAATCATTCGAAACAAAACATCTTTCTTTAAATATTACAACTTAATACAATTCAAATAATTAATTAGTACAATTAAGAAATTTAATTAATACAGATATTTGTGTGTCTATAATCCAATCCTCATTTTAGATGAAGATTTCCAAATAAATTTACCAAAGAATGAACAATGAGAAATATTTTTTGTCGCCTGTAAAATTTGCATTTTGGTGAGTAAGATGCTAATAATCTGGGCTTCGGGGGCGACCCACAGAGAAAACCCGAAAGTTCCGAGAAATATGACTGCGTGTCGCCTCGGGGTTCCATTTCACAGAATCTCCTCTCATAACTGATTTTGATAGCGGCAAATGGGCGAAAATATTGATCTTTAGTTCTTTCTTAACGTGAGTTTTAAATTGGACCTCTTGAGCATTGAACAATGAAAACCAGCTCATATCAGAGGATCAAGTTTTCTCAATTATTTAAGAACTTTTGGGGAGAATCAGTTTGTAAGTTACGAGTATGTAAGTGGCGGTTGCATGATGTTTTATGCAAAGTTAATTTGAATATTTCGTTTTCTATGAAGTCGTTAATGCCTCATGCAACCGTCTTGAAGAGTAATGCTCACGAACTTTCCCTTCGTGCTGATTGCCCAGATTGGCAGCTTCGGTTATGACTTTCATGATCACACAAGAAATAATTTGAAAAGTTTTCCGTTTGCCTCCTTTAGATTTTCAAGACAACACGCATGCCTTGTAAGAATGTGGAATTCTCGTGATGAATTCAAAACAATTTTTTCAGCTTTTATGTTGCCTGTTACATAAAAATGCTTGTAGTTTATGGTACTGTAACGACCCCTATTTATATTAGAATTTTTTTGTGTTAGGAGAGTCAATATACATTTGATTAATTGTGTAGTAAAAGTAAATCATTGATACTGTGCTGAGAAAGTTGACCGAGTTCTAAAAGTGTCGTGGATGCTAGAGAGAAGGAGCACAATTCATTTCGCTCAGCTGGAGGGCGGTCATGGTTTCTGATTTCTGA
Source organism: Teleogryllus occipitalis (assembly GCA_011170035.1). NCBI lineage: Eukaryota > Metazoa > Arthropoda > Insecta > Orthoptera > Gryllidae > Teleogryllus > Teleogryllus occipitalis. The sequence goes on from BLKR01006104.1 coordinate 8,407, forward strand.
AAGTTATTGAATGTTATGAATTATGTAATTTGAATGTCTATTATTTACGCCCGAAAAATTTTGCCTCTGAATTCTATTTGAACGTACTTAAAACGCATCTTCAGAGATAACCTAAAACAAATAAATTTTGCTTATTGATTGAAAGAGATGTGCCTGTTAATTTTCTGAAAAAAGGACATCTTCACTTTATCCTTTGGTTGATTTAAGCAATTTGAATATTTAAAGGTATTCAGGGAACGCAGAAATTTATTTTCTGAAACGTTTGTTAGCATAAACTCCTTTAATGCGGTCTTGGACGCTCGTTTTGTTAGGCGCAACAGTTCCCGACAATCCGTTTTTGAAAAATAAAATCGTCTGAACTCGTTTCATATCATAGCGTTTGAATCATCCCAGGGGGCAAATTCCCTATTCAGAAGTAGCATACTTTAGTAGTTTGGTCCTTTAAGCAACATGGTTTCTGTTCCAGACGTAGACCGCAAATTGAATTTTAGAGGGCCGGAATCCTTGAAGTTTCTGTGACAGGCTTCCAAATGTGACTAATAAAGGAAGAAAAGAAAAAAAGAAAAAAAAAGGCTTGAAATATCATTTATATTCCTTCCAGACTATGTTACGTAATAAGGGAAATTGTCTGTTTTATATTACTTAAAAAGCGTGTTTAAAAAACAATAATTAACTAATATTTCCGGAGGCTGAGAAAATTTATTTAATGAACATTACGCAAATAGCAAATTATTTACGATTCAGCAAATCAAATAACGGTGAATTTCCTCTCAATTAATGTATGTTTGTTGCCAATTCGGTAAGTTTTTTGAAAAAGTGTTCATGCAAATTCTAAAAGATATCAGATAAGAATCATGCTCATGGTATTTCTGAACACTACACATACTTCTAACAAACAAATTACGGCAAGCAAGAGATTTTTCTTAATTTTGTAGTCAGCCACTAATAAAAGCGGTTCTTTGAAGGTGTTCATAGTGTGCTAGAAGTTAAATTTTTATCATTAGTGCTAACAGGGAGACGATGCTCATGTGATCAGATCAATTTGTAAATGCAACAAATAAAATACTTTCGTTTGAGAGCATCAGCCAGCTCTGACCTTAACGTAACATTAAGTGGTTTGTATAATTAAATTAAAATAAAATGGTAGTAATATTGCTACCCGATAGGCCTCGTGTTGCAACTTTTTCTACTTGCAAAACAAAAAGGTCACTTTTATCACTCGTTTCATAAATAACTATTACAAGACCTATTTTACCAAAATATTCTACAAATAACTCTCATGAACTTTATGTAGCATGTAAAGAAAAGTACGAAACGAAAATATGTATATCTACGTCTGTTTTAATCATTTTTATAAATGTTATCCACCGTGTTTATCTAAAACAAGAATTCCTATTAACAACTAATCAATATTAGTCTATAACATTTTGGAGGATGAATACACAAATTGAAACCAAAATTATAGTTAACTGGAAAGTTTGTAAAGTGAATAAAACATTGTGCGATTTCGTTTCGATTTCAATTCTCGATTTGTCATCAAACGGGCTTTAATTCTCCAAACCCGTATGGTAATAACAAATTGTACGATATTTATTTCCGAAACATCTTCAGTATTACACATCGTACACTGGTATATGCAATTTCATATTTGAAATACAAAATTATATTGACCTGCCATTGTATTATTAACACGCCTCTTTACATACCTTTGAATTTAACATCAGCACTAAATTACGGACCTAAACAGAGGTAAATTCTGTCGCCTGTCAAGCTTTCTCTTTCAATAAAAGAAGCGCACCTGTGGGTATGATGTTTCTCCTTGAGGTAGCAGATGATGGTTGGCAACTACTCTTTTCGAGAGTTAATTATTTGTTACAGTTGCACAAGTACAAATGTTTACCGATTTACGAGTCCTATTGAGAGGGACACGCACTTGAAGTATCCTTTTTTTTTTGAAAGGTCGTTGTGGATAGAGGAGTCTATAAATTCCTATTTCGGGATTAATGATCTGCTCTATTGAGTAACCCGTTCAATTCAACCTGTTTCCACAGATAAAAAAGGAGTAAGACTTCAGGATGGCATGAATAAAACGAGTTAATTCATTTTGAAACGTACGTTTTCCATCATTGGTTTGTCCAAACAACTGGAGTGTTGTATTCTGTAATTAATACGTCGTAGGGGGTCCAGTAGGGACGCCAGTAGGGACGGGTGTTAGGGTAAAGCCTTACGGCACGAGGTACCGGCGTAATAATATTTAAATTTAATTGTTTGATTCACAAGTTAACAAAATTCGAGATGCTATTAAGTGGTTAGTTGTTTTTGTTACACATATATTTTGAGTTTTTATCCACAAGCACAAATTAAGCAGGTATAAAAATCAACAGACGAGACATACAGTATGTCCCATTTCTATTCGTACACCTGATATCCTTTTCTATAAATACGGATTTTCGTTCTTCGGTATTGATATACTTTAAAACAATTTTAGGTACGCTGCCTATATGTACAAGAAAGGTACTGCATGCCCTTAAATGCTATTATTTTTCGCGGCATCATGCATAGAAAACGTAGAAGTAAAAAGGTCACTAAATTGATGCACCATTTCTTTTCGTACAATTGAGTCACAATGTACAAAAATGAGTGTAAATGGAGAATTTTCACACGAACTTCGACCTAGTAACTATCTATTAAAAGCCCCGAGACCAAGGGCCCTTGAGTACTTCACGGTGGTTTCATCTCCTAGAATATGGGTAAGCGGAAAGAATTCAGTACTTTTTTGAAAGAAGTAATCGTTAATGTAGCTCTCAAAGGTCATTCATTAAGACATATGGTAAATAAAACACATTCAACGGTGTAACAGGTTTAAAACAATGAAGAATAACGATTCCACAAAGAATTTGCTTCGGAGAAGCAAGAAGAAAAGCTTGGATGCGAGGGAAGCGTGCCTTCTTGTAAGGGAAATCGATTTACGCCCTAAATTAACTCTACCAAAATTGCGCATTTTGGTGAAAAGTGTAACAGATAAAAAAGTGTCATTTCACCCTCAGCCGGATACTCTAGCCATGGATATCACGGAAGAATTCACAGGAAGAGGTCATTTGTAAGTGGGAATAGCCGTGCTTTGAGACTCAAGTTTGCAAAAGATGAGAACAAAGATCAGGAATTCTGTTCTTTGGTCTGACGAAACAAAAATTTATAATTTCGGATTTTTGTAGTGTCGTTAGGGAATGGAGAAAAATAAACACACTTAATAACGTGGCTAATACACTGCCTACAGTAAAACAAGGAGACGGATCAATTTTGTTTTGGGGCTGTATGTCCTCCAACGGTGTGGGACACTTACACAGTATCGATGGCATGACGGACAAAAGAGTTAACAATTATATTTTGAAAGCAAAGTGTACATAAATTAGAAATGGCATCTGATTATATATTTCAGAAATATTTTGACAGCAAACATATGGAACATTGTGCAAGGAATGGCTAATATGGAAAGTACACAAACAGTTGCATACTCTTCCACAATCTGCTGATTTGAATCCAAACGAACATACATAATACTTATGGAAATATCAAGCAAATACAATATTACGTCAAAAATGATGTAAAGAAAATTGTTTTGGAAGAGTGGCAAAAAATTAGTCCGGAAGTTTTTCAGAGCCTTGTTAATACAGTGCAGTGAAGATGCAAAGCAGTTATCAAGGCTAAGGGATATTCAACTGAGTATTAGAACTTGGTATATTACATTTTTGACCTTTTTTAATGTTTATTATAAATGTTTTTGTTATTTATGATTCGTGTACGAACAGAAATGGTTCAAAGAAATGTGACATGCTTTTGTTTATTGCAATGTATCTTTCTTATTTTCTTTCTTCTTCAATGAGTGTCTATAAATGATTATTAATAACACAACCAGTTCCACTTTTTATTTGTGATATTCAAGAGTAATTTATTATAGTATATATTGATTACATATAGTATTTTTACCTTATAGCCATCTTCAGGCCTTTTATAAAATAGAGTTGGAATATTACTATAGTAGAATATTTATATTATATGCATTGTTAACATAGTAAGCGTGGGTATTACATGTTTTGTTTTGTAACTGTCTCCAGTATTGAAGGAGACGGTAACAGAAATGAAGGGTCAGCGAGCGGAAGTACGCACGCTTATGATGTTAATAATGTATATAATGTAAATATTCTACTATAGTAATATTCCAACTCTATTTTATAAAAGGTCTGAAGATGGCTATAAGGTAAAAATACTATATGTAATCAATAAACACTATAATAAATTACTCTTCAATGTCAAAAATAAAAAGTGGAACTGGTTGTGTTATTAACATATTTTTCTATTTTGTGTAATTGTTACGTTTTCTTCTGGTGTATATACTCGTATACATTCAAAACATTCAATGCTATTGAGAATTAAACCAATATTTATTCTAACTAAATTTTCTGTATCATTATATTTCCCAGATGTTGCTGTACAAACAAAACTGGTACATATTGTACGTTTGTGAGAGGTATAAAAGCATAACATACACAATGGAAGGACAATTTTTAGGCTTTGAAAATCCATAGCACAGCTTTCTTAGCTTGGTAAGATTATTCATTTACCCGTTAACTTGGACCACGTCGTAAAGCAAACAAGCATATGAGTTATATTTTCTCTCGAAGCACAAAGGATGCTTTTTATAGAGCGTCATGCGACCAGTACACAGTACTTCTGATATCTAATGGATGACGTGATTATGACTAAGCTCTACAGCCAGACAGCCCCATGTTGCTAACACCATCTCGGTTACGCGCAAAAAATTAATCGCGTTCACCAGTCCGGAATGAAACATGAGCATACGCAAACAGGAGCTGAGCTAGTGATTAATTTCAAAGACAAGATCACAACAATGTTTTTTCCTATGTTTACTTCAAGTACAACAGGAGAATGTGGTAGGGAATTGAAATTACCATACAATTTAAAATTATCTGTCGATTGCAGGGTAAACGGTCCTGAGTCAAGTTTTGGCCAAATTGAATTACAGTAACACGTTAAATACGTATCTACAGCTACTTTCAGTAACTCGACTGAAGAGAAATGTCACCTCCTTAACGAAAAAGAAAAAACTTAGGGGAATATAGATCGTTTCAATTTTCGTTTCTTCGTAATCGGATAAAACTCGATAAGTTACACTATAACTGATTCAAATTTAAAGTACTGAGTAAATATTCATCGGAAAATTGAGCAACTTTTACCTAGCCACAGACAAAGAGGCTTTTGCGAATGGCATTACTACACTTTGACATAAGAATGAAGTTTTTTAAAAATTATTTATTTTAAATCGCATCAACTGAGAGGTCATTAGCGACCACATCAATTACAATATCCAATTAACAAGTTTACATTTAGATCTTTAATACAACACTATATTGTCACCATTCCACAATTCTACAATAAAACAATACAACACTTCACAATAATTAGCAAGTTAGTTTGAACTCAAATTTTCGTCACAATACCAATACTCAAAGTATCTTGTTATGAGAGTTCTGCGGTATGAATTATTTTCTGGAGAGTTGTGTGAAGGTACGTTTCTGTGAAGTATTTTACCGGCTTTTGTGGCTCTGAACATCAACTTATGCCTCTGCAGTACCTCTGATTCTGGATCTCCCAGCAGGATTTCGACACTAACTTAGCGATATTGAGTTCAGTCACTGTTTGGAGGAGAATTCTAGCGACCGGCTGCTCTGATCGGTAGTTTTCCGTGGTTTCACCGATTAAACCAGGCGAATGCCGGAGCAGTGCCCTAACGAACGGGCCATGGACCGCACGAGATCTTTCCGTCTTCTTCCTTGTATCCTCTACCCTTACACACACACACACACACACACACACTTACACTAACATGTACTACACTATCACATATTCCAGGAGACCGGTCGGGAGCTTAGAGCTTGTCCCGGCTGGAGCGGTGCCCCGCTGGTGAGAGAGTCCTGGTTAGGGGGAACCCCACTAGTCGACGGTAGGTCAGCGCCAGATCTCGCCATCCAGTGGGGGAAGATCACCGGCACCTCCTGCGATAAAACATACACTACACTTATGGGACTAATTGCATTAACAGTTTACGCGTAATTACATTAACAGTATCTTATTTGTAATAGCAACAGCAACATTTCAGAAAGTAATTATTTCCATCTTCAGGCCAAAACAAATAAATAAAGTAGTTTAAAGATGAGTTTATGTGGACCAAAGACTTACAGGGAAATCTCATATCAAATTACAGTTGTCAAAATGTATCATAAAATATCAAAATTATATCTTTTAATAAATGAAAACTCCAAATTACGAATTAATTGTGAATCTTATAAAATAAAACTATCATTAGGCCTTCTCTTTAATATGCATGCTCTATTTCGTGTAATGCCTCTACTACCAATCATCCTAAATTTCAAACAACTCAAAATACATTCCTTCGCAAAATTTTATATGCTCCCTGATTTATATCAAACAAACAAATTAAAGAGAACTTAAAATTGATTCTTTCAAATCGTTTATACTTAACTTCTTAAAACTTTATATAACAAATTATCAACTTCACCCGTCACACACTACGTCAAAACTGTGTTTATCATCCTCGAATCCGTTCACGTTTTCCAAAATATATTTTTATCCTCCGTAAATTAAAACTTACTTTATTTATATTTTCAGTTTCAACAATTATTTTTCAATTACGTTATTAAATTTAGTGATGGCACTTTTCTTAAATTATCGGTAACTGCCTGTCGATTAACTGCTGTCTTCTTGCCTCTACGTAGAATTATATTCAACTCCCTTAAAAATTGTATTCAAATGGAAGAGATAGCAAATAAATATTTTTTAAAAAATTAAACAATGGTCAGATTTAAACAGAAGAATTACATAATATCAACGTACACAAGTCACTATAAGGAGCGGACCTTGATAAAAACTTTTGAAGATTTCAGTATGGTGTTATATGTCGGTATGTTGTTGGAATAAATCAAAGTGATTGAGAATAAGAGGAAGTAGGTAGAGAGAGGTTGAGAGAGACTTTAAAGAATCAAGTAAGACTGAAGGTATCAGTTAATAAGAGGAACATAATTTTGATAAAAAGTTACTCAATAATCTATCATATAAATTAGTAAATTTAATAGATTCCATCTGTGTATTCAAACAAGAAAATGTTTTGATATAAAGGGTTTCTGATGTTAGTCTAGGATAAAAGGAATTTTCGCGGGCTAAAATCTGTATCTTCTGGAAATTCACACGATGAGAAGTTGTAATTCTGTGACGTGTTAGAAAATTATGTCTATATGTCATGTCTTTTATGTTTATTTTCGGTTCAAGTAGTCTTGTGCTAAACTGCGTTTATAGTTTCTCCAATGTATGATCTATTACAATCTGTACAATTAATTTGATAAACTACGTTGTTAATGTCTAATTTACCTCTAGTATTTTTCAAGTTTTGGACTACGTGACAACTATTTATCACTCTATTTACTAGTTTGAATTTTTAAGAATGCTATTTATTTGGGAGATGTAAGGTAAACATATCAAATTATTCATACATTTTCACCTCGAAAGTTTATGGTAGTATTACTGCCAGGTTTCCGAGATTTAATCAATTTTTAAGTCTTTTAGATATCATTTTATCTATGAATTTTAAAGGGTAGTCATTAAGTTTCAACATCTCTAAAAAGCTACGTAAATTATAAGTATAGAATCGGCGAGACGACAATTTTATTGCTTTGTCAACTAGAAACAACATACTTCTTGATAACAAAAGGTTATTTTGGTAGATAATTCAACATAAGACCAGAAAAAATAGATTTGTTGTATAAAGGTTACCAGAAATTTTTTCCCAGTGGAGCACATTTTACCAAAAAAAGAAGGACATTTGAATGAAAAGGGGAACATTTTACATTTTTATAGTTCACAATGTATACATAATGTACGCAACAATTACAAATCATTAATAGTGTTCGAAAATTGTATTACACTTCGCGCCATTTCCGACTGGATAAATTCGCCCCCACACTTACCTTCATTATCCACCAATAAGCATAAATACATTTTACATCACAGTAAGACTAATGATCTATTATTCAGGTCCTTTTTGAGTAAAAATATTAATATTCAAGACATGAAATCTCTTCAGTTAATTACATTACTTTAAAATTATTCCAGTATATTTTTAATTCAACAGAACAAAAGGGAGAACCACGTAAAATTAAAAAAGGAGGAAGGACAGGAGGAAAATGTTAAAGAGGAGGACATGTCCTCCAAAAGGAGAACATATGGCAACCCTGGTTGTACCAAGAGGTTTCAAACACTGTCTATTTTTCAAAAAACTATTACATCTAAAGAGTTTAAAGAACAATTTGTTTCAAATTGAAAGTATAAAATGTAAAGTAAATTTTATTTTATCCTTAAAAGCATTAAATTTCTGTAATAGTATATTAATTTAATTGTGAGGTAGAACAATAAAGATGTCATCAACACAATGTATATAATAAACGAACTTCAGATCATTTAAGACTTGTGATTCAAGGCATGGCTTCCTAGAGCGCCATGCTCAAGGTGTCTCATCCCAATTTCGGAAAGTAAAAAGCTGATCGGACAACCGCTAGGTGTACTTTCTAACGGTAAACTTTCCAATTAAATTGACATTTCATATTATTTAAAATAATTCTGAGAACTATAACAACTTTGTGTGCTGGGATCTTTGAAAAATTATTATGATCATTAAAAAAATTTCAAGGCGTGAAAGGATTAATTCACGAGGAATCGAGGGAAATATTGCAACAACGTCTAACGATATCATCCTAGAATTGAAATCGATTGTCAGTTCTCGCGACTGACTGACGAATTCAAAACTGTGGATTAAAGAATATTTATAATTCTCATTTAAGATGGGTTTAAATAGTGAATTTAAAAATTTACAAAGGGTATGACCAGGAGTACCTATAGAGGACATTACAGGACATTCCAAATAAATTATTAAAATATCAATCAAACGGTAGTATGTTTTTAGAATAAACTATTAAATTGACATATTAATCCAGTTTTCACCTATTTGACAGCTAGTGGCTGGAGCAATCGTAGAAAACCTTGACCCATTCCGTGTGCTGGTATGTCTTAGGAGTAGAAGAATTACTTACTCTGTTCAGAGGTAGTATATCTGTAGTTACTGTGTGAAAGATTAATCCAATTCTTCGCATTTGGTAGTTAGTTGATGAAGTTATCATGGAAAGTCTTGTCCTATTAATTAAGTTTTTCACTCATCTCGTAGCTAATGGATCGTGGGAAGTCTTGACCTCTCTCAAAACTTTAATTTTGGATTCGTGTCGTAAACATTCTATAATACCTCAGTTTATTAAGTTTTCTATGACTACTAACTTTTTATTCCATTCTCCCACAAAAGACAGAAAGAACTCTAAACATTTGTGAAACTATCAAAAGTGAATAATTAGTTTTTGTATATCTAAAAGTTAATGATCTTAACGTATACCCCGAACATGCAAAAATTTTAAATATTGTTTAATAACTTTTGTCATGTATTCGTACTTATTGAATAAATATGTCTTCAACGAAAAAAACATTAAGAAAAAATTTTTGAAAATTTATTTGGGTAATAACGGAATTTTGGGTACAGAAATAGGACCTAAGCTGTGACATCAGAACTTTGGAACTATCCTATTTAAAAATTTATTGCTATTTATTGCTTAAATTCTTTTTATATGATAATAAATTATTTGAACTTGTGCTTGAACCAAAACAATATTTGTACCATTAACATTTACATATTTTTAACAATTTTTTGTCATAAAATTTAAAAATTCCAAAAATTGATTGAAAAATGATTGAAGTTTCCAGTGACAGTGAACAAGTCAACTGTTGGGGAAATGGCTTTAAAGTTTGTAATGCTCTGGAAAGCTCTAGGATTGTAGAATATGCTTTCTTTTTCTATGTCTATGTCATCTCTAATTTTCTTTCTTCCTCTTAAATATCTTCTTCTATTATTATTTTCTAGTGTTGTCTCTTTTTGGGGGGAGGGAACCACCCCATTTTGAAAAAAGGGAGCGTTGGTTGCCCTAACGCAAGGCTACATAAATATCCAAGTAAAAACAATACGAAAGATCGTAGAATAAAACGGGTTTCGCCATGATAAAGAGAATATATTAAAGGTTAAAAGTTGTGCTAAAAGACAAAAGTAAACTTGTGTTATGAGACTGAAGTAAACTTATGTTAAAAGACAAAAGAAGTTTCCTCCGATTTTCCATTATTTTTGGGATATAATATACCTTAAGAGAACTCAAGAGAAGTTTGCAGAGGGTAGAGGGGTAGTTTACAGATGATCTTTGAAAAAGGTCACGAATAATTTTTTTAAAACACGAGTATTGTTCGCGCAACTTTTGCTTGAATTTAATGCAAAATATAAACAAAAAATTCTCAAAAAACGCTCCAAGAAATGTTTCCACGAATAGAAGAAAGCAAGAACGGTGGCGGTCTAATTTTAGTTTTTAATTTTTGAATTTTCAAAAATGCAAAGATTTCGAAATAATGCGAGAAAGTATCTTGTCTTAGCACCTAGAGATGCCAATCGTCCTCTATTTGAGAGGACAATCCTCCATTACCATCAATTGTCCTCTTGTCCTCCTTTGTATGCTGAATGTCCTTCTCTCACTAACTTTTTAACATTTGTTGCCATTTATTTGACCATATGTCTAACATCTGCTATAGTTTATTGTTTAATTTAGAAAAGAAAACATGAATGTCTTTTTTGTGAACACTGACACACGCACATGACACACCATGCCACACTCATGTCATGTCTCTGTCTAGCGACTATAATAAAAAAGAGACGCTAAGACCATCTTCATCTGCATTTTGTGAACGAATCTTTTCACTTGAATCGCAAACGCAAAGAAGAAAGAAATAGAGCTGATGTTAGTCTAAATTAAATATTCATATCGGGAGCGGTAGCTCAGTGCATCAACTGATGCGCTGAGGATGCGCTTAGAGCTTGTCAATGCAGCGCCTCTGACCGGGAGGTCCTAGGTTCGAATCCTGACGGCGGCAGGATTTTCGACACTAGCATTTCACCTGGGTTGAATTCAGTCGCTGTCTGGAGGAGAATTCTAGCGACCGGCTGCTCTGATCGGTAGTTTTCCGCGGTTTCTCCGATGAACACCAGGCGAATCCCGGAGCAGTACTCTAACAAACAGGCCACGGAACGCGCACGATCTTTGCTTCCTCGTCCTATCCTCCCACACTTCCACTAACATGCACTACGCTACTTCATATTCCGGTCTGGAGCTTAGAGCTTATCTCGGGTGGGGCGGTGCCCCACTGGTGGGAGAGTCCTGATTAGGGGGAAACCCCGCTAGCCGGCATTAGGTCGGCGCCGAATCTCACCATCCAGCGGGGAAGATCACAGCCATCTTCCGAAGAAAAACATGCACTACACGTACGGGACTAATGACCTAAGCTGTTGACGCGCCCAGAATCACCAACCAACCAAATAAATATTTATAAAAAGAAATGTATTGAGTGTCTTCCTTTTTTCGTGAACATTGTTGGCAACCCTAGCAGGCCAGTCGTTTATAAATGTCGGCGTGGCACCGCGGCGCGGGCAGCTGATTGCAGGCGCGCGCCTCGTCGCCTCGCGTCGCGTCGCGTCGCCTCGCGTCGCGCCGCGCCCGGTGCCAGCCAGCCAGCCAGGCGGCCGCTCCGCGCCGCGCCGCAGCCTTTGGCTGCCTCGCCCGCAATTACGCTCTCACTTGTCACCACGTGCATCTCAAGCCAACGAGAGCACGTAATGGAGAGACGCAACGCGAGCTTAATCCTCTCGTTCGGAGACAGCTCTGTCCTGCCGTGGCGACGCGCCAGCGGCTCCTACCTTTCTCTGCCGCTGCTCCCCGACACTGGAAGTCAATTAGCGCTCCACCTGGGCCGACAGTAATAGTAGTACATAAAGCGAGCTCATATTTAAACATTATACCCCGAAATCGATCCAAAATCTTAATACATCTACAGACAAACAAAAATGTAAGTGATGGCTCAGGACAGTGATGTTACAACAGTAACTCAGTCTTACGTGGTCAATTTAGTGACGTTACAACAGCACCCACTTATTTTATTATTTATTATTGTTATGTATTATTATAATAGTAGTTGCTCTCACAAAAGTGTTTCCAACTGTCAAACACATTTGGTAACGCTGGGGCGCAAATCTAAGTACTGAGGTTCTGCATCTCTGAAGCCGCAATCAAAGGACTTGTATACATGTTTCGCTTTTACATTTCAGAAAAAAATCAACGAAAATGCACCTGCTCCACTTTTATACGTGTATTTTATAATCGAGCAAAAAAATTAATGAAAAATTCGGCATTTTTCTGGCGCACAATTACATAACTTACTCTTCTTACGAAGAACTTCGTAAGGAAGATAATAAAAAGTGAATCTATTTTTGATAAAATTTCGAAAATGTCGTTGGCACTTCCTATAAAGTACCTCCTCTAAATTAACATATTTGTTTCAAATTTAAAGTGCAGCGACATCAGTCAGATCGATCGGGTCGTATCAAGTTTGGTGAAAGTTTAGTGAACAGTAATATCACAGGCAGGCAGACAGAGAGACATTTTGCCGAATCCACTTTTTTCGGTACAAGGGACCCAGAAAACGTGTTTTCAGACGATGCTGCTTGTGCAGCATAATAATTTAAGAAGTAAAGAAATAGTGTTTTTTACATTAAGGGCGTGAAAATATTGTTTTTTGCTTGATCAAAATTGACAGTATTTTGCCTCAATCTGTCGCAAAAGCCCTCAATCTCTACAGTGCAAAAAACAATAACTTCACTCACAAAATATAAACAACATTTTTCTACGATCGTATAAAAATGTTTCTATAACAAATTCTAATTTTTTTCATTTCCATTCTTCTTGGTTTTAACGTATATCGTCGCTTTATACAGCAGTGAAGCATCAATGTCCCAGAGCATCACATTCGTTGGCGATTCAAAACCAAAAGCAGGAGGCCAGTGTCTTGACTATGGGGCAGTGAAGTGAAGCATTATTGTGCCAGAAGAATTTCCTGTCTTGTATGTGAGTATTACATTCTACTCTTATGAGTAATAGTGATATTAATTCGCCTCAGGAATTGTTAGACTGCGCGAACGCCGCAATATTCACTTTATCACCTGAAGAGTCAAATGAAGTGTAGTTCTGTGTACTTATATAAGGAATATAGAAGTTTAAATGGAAATATGAAAGACTTTTTCATTGTATGTGTTTTTTCTTGAAATATAAGTTTCCGGTGATTTGCACACAATTCACCAAGCAACTACAAATGTTAGAAAATGAGTCAAGACTACTGTCGGGTTGTGGAGTGTAGACGATACTTTTATTAGCTGATATACATTTTTCCTAAAAAGACATTAAATGGGAACTCTCTTTTCTTTTAATATTTCGCAATTTGTTTGTGGGGAAAACTCAAAACTCATTTGAAGAGTTTGGAGCAGAAACGAGATAAGCCATTCCAGCCAACAAACAGCAATCCTCCCGCTATTAAATAATACCCCGCGTATAAATGTTAATATCCCGTTTTTGGTGAAAGTGTGGCTTGCCTTGTTTCTTTATATGTCTTGTTCATATTTATGAAGAGTTTGGGAAAGTAATACACTTCGAACACAATCGAGATATTCACATTTAAGAATAGCAGGAGACTTGCTGTGGGCGGTATGGCTTATCTTGTTACTGTTCCAAGCCATTCATTTATGTATTTCCTACTCTTGAGATTGCCTTGCGGAGGTTGAATACGGTGCGGTGCCGCTGTCAACTTTTCGCCCAAACAACTGACCGGACGTGGCGTGTCGAGGTGCTCTCGGAATCCGGTCCAGAAAAGCCCCAAGTGGCTGCACGGGGCCGCTGCTGCGAGGAGCGAACGAGACTCAGCCCAGGGTGAATGGTTTCCCTGAGAAAGGGTGTTCAGGGGTGCGAGCGAAATATTCCGGCAAGGGAACGAAAGGGAGAAGCGAGAGGGGGGCTTGTTCAATTATTTTAAGAACCCGAGAATGAATTTATTAAGAAACAAAGTGCTTGGTTTTCATCGTGTACTAAAAATGAGAACGAATTGTAGTCTCGTGATGATATATAACATTTCGATCAAAGGGTAAACGCGAATAAGATTGTAAAATGCTCCCTAAAATCAAATGACATATGAGCTGTTAAACAATGAGTCTAACTTAAAAATAAAATTTTTGAACTGTTTCTTAGCCCCTTACTTCCTCCCCCATCCACTTTACACCAAAGTGTTTTTTTTTTTATTTTAATCTTTTTGTCGACTCAACATTAACTTTTCTAATTAAAAATATATGGAAAACAAGAAAATAATTTATACTATCAGCAAAACCTCTTTAAAATTTTCTCAGCGCCCAATTCAAACGAAGAAAAGTGTTCAAAAAAATTAGTGTCTTTGAATATGGGAACAAACATCCAAAAATCTCGAATCTTTCTCTCAAAACACCGGTTTTTGTCAATTATTTAGATTTTTTCGATTACTGGCCAATAGTTCGAAAATAAAAACGCTTGTAACTTTTCTGCTTTTAAAACCATTTGCGGCTTTAAATTTACTCTGAAAATGACTGCGACAATTCTGCACAACCAAACGCACCCATCTAAACACTAAAACAATCGGACAACCAAAACGATCACAACAATACCCAATATTACTTGCTATAATATCTGTTAACGTTATAAGTCATGTATTACAATCATGTAACGAAGTCGGTTTTTAATGTCTCAAAACTTATTCATACAATACAATTGAGACTCATACAATTGAGAAAGGCCGGACAGTATAAGATGTCTATTGTTATTTCATACTACAGAAAAGGTTGTCTCTTTCCTTATTTGAGCATTTATTCTTCAATACATATAAATATACAATCTGAAACTTTGCGATAATTCTGCCCCTTGTAAATAATAGTTGTTTTAAAACTGAAATTTGATTTAAAGTAGATGCCAACTTTGAACAGTCATCCCCGTCATCACTTTTAACTATGTTACAGCTTTATAGACCCGATTCGGTGCGGGAGAAAATATTCCAAAATCGCCAAGTGATGAGATTATAGAAAATTAATAGTTCTTTTAATTTTATAGGAAAAGATTACTTCAGTATCTTTTCCTCTTTTTCATTTTTCAACTTCTGCATTTTTCAGGCTCCATATTGTAATAGAAAGTTCAAAAGATTTCATGGTACAGAAAACTGCTGAAGAACATAATATGGTTCATATCTGCCTCCTTTCTTTTGCCCACATGGTGCCTACCTATTCCTGAACACCTGTTCCCGAACTGTTCTTCGTCATTTCTCCATATGTCCCCACATGAACCCCACCTGTGCCCAAAACTCGTGACCCCACAGAACTCACCTCTTATCACAAAAGTCGTGTCCCAAAGGCACACGCTTGATTAAAAGGCCTAGTATGCATTGCTTCCTAGTTATGCGAGATTATGACGTGTGTTGCAATAATCTGCTTCCTGGTATCCAAAATGTTTTGTAGTACCTTTCAAGGCAATATGAAATAGAAGGTATTTGTTGCTAATTTCTGTAACCGCTGATATAAAATTATTCGTATTTCCACTTCTCATCTTGAAAAGAAACGTAGTGGTAGCCTCTGTAACACTGCATTTACCTGAAATTGAATAAAAATGAATATTAAATTAAAAAATACACAATAAACTGTTGCTGTCATTTCCAAAGTATCTTCAAAATCGTCAGTAATTTTAAAGGCAGGAAGAGGTTAAACATGTTTTTACTTTTTTAACTAAAAATTCATGATCTAAAAACATTGAAAAATATTCACAATAAGCTCTGATTTGAGAGGAAGTTTTTTCGTGCCTGTTCCCGAGTTAAGCCACATATTTTTAATTCTTTTCAAAAATATTTTTGTTTATGTTTGGCGCAAAAAATATCATAATGGTTTATTTGCTAGTATAAATTATTTTATTTTTAACATTGTTTCAATTAGAAAAATTAACGTGTTGTTGACGAACAAATTAGAAGAAAAGATGAGCATTCCTACATCAAGAAACGCACTTCTGGTTTATTTAATTATTTTCATTGCAATATGACATTACATTAAGTATTCAACTATTCCTGGCCGCAAATAACATACAATTAGTGATGCTACAGATCGGCATAGGTTTTCCCGTACAAAATAGTATCCTTATTGAAAAAATTGGCGCCGTTCTCGAGAAAATGTCGTTTGAGCGTTTCTGAAAATGCGCATTTATGAGTCCATATTCACTAAAAATTCTTGAGTTTTTGAGGAAATTCATAAGATGTCTTTTAAGCCTTCCTCGAGAAAATGTTGGAGCGTTTCTGAGAATGCACATTTTTGAGCTCAGTTTCATAGAAATTGTTCATAAAATTCATATAAAATCATTTAATGTACTTGAACTTACAAATTCAATAAGTTGTAAAAACGCAGGTGATATAAATATTAACGACTTGGAATATATTTAAAAAATATGGTTGTGAATTTTTTGAAGAAAAAAACAACAACAACAAAAGTATAAATCAAAATAGCGTTGATGTCGTGTTTTCAGAGTATTTAGCACTATCCGTAAAAAAAAAGTTTAAGGACGGCATGGAACGTTTTTGAGAAACTTTTCGAAATACCTCAGGGAGCATCATGTAATACACCCCCAAAATTATAGAATTCTTTTCAAATTTGCAGGGTCTCGAGTCAGTTCAGAAAGATCGCGAAATGATCATCCCCATGAATAATATAGACGTTATGTGATTTAAAGCAGTGTCTTCTGAAGGGCACGACCTGGAAGGAGAGAGGAACACTGACATCCAATCGGGAGATCCCAACTTTATGAAAATATCCCCCTCCCTTTCCAGCTCGTGATCTTGAGGAGACACTACATTTGAATCCGACTCTAGTGTCGTTCCGCATGACGTATGGACGGACGGACGTTTTGCCGTAAAGCAATTTTTCCATATTACCCACGAATCGTGTTTTCTGAGTACAAAACGTGTTAGGGAAGTATTGTTTATCCACTTTTTCGTTAACAGAGCCCACAAATGGAGTTTTGTGTCGAAAAACTGCCTTAATAATAAATAACTTTCTCTACCCTAACTTTATAACTCCTTATATACTTATGTATATGAGAAAGTAATAAAAGAGGATAAATATCGGCCAGCGCATCGGTTTAAAACTTCAACCGCGCCCGTTATTTGCTCCACATCGCTCTAATGACGTTAATAAGTAATGCGTTTGTGACATTTTGCAACTGGAACTGAATTAGTTACAAAATCGCATTCATGTATCGTCCGCTATCTTCATCCAGCATCAACAAGCCACCGACATGTGTAGTCGAGTTTCCTTGTCTGTGCAAACGACGAATGTGGTATCCGGCAAAAGCAGTCGGGACCGGTTTATGCAGATCCCTTACAAATCATCTGCGCGCCAAGCGTTGATCTGACGAATGTCGTCGCAAAGGTCGAGGGAAAACTGGTTACTGGGGACGACAATGGCGGCGAGGGCTTCTGTGGGGGCCGGTATTCGCAGCTGCGGGCCACGGATCGCCCACCACGCCCCCCTCGTCTGCGGTCGCTCGACGCAAGCGGCCCCACGCACCAACTGTTCCCGCCCAAGCAGCACCCACGGCCCTTCCACACCTGCGAACAGCGGAGGATTTTCCACTATCTGCAGAGATAGGTTAGTTAGTTAATTAATGCCTTATTTTACGTGGCAAAACTCGGGCCATCAGGCCCGCTCTTCCGTCTAACCACGCAAATTTCGCTACGCTCCTTTCACCATCTGGCGGAGAAAGGAAGTATTTTCTTGGCCGACGAAACAGACAGAACTCAATTTTGCTCAGAGGCTTCATTTAGGCTTGAGGATCTTTTACATGCAGTGAATCTACTACATGGGACATCCGGCTTTACTTCCCCTCTGAACGAAGGATTCTTTTCGCCCTTAAAAATCCACGGCTTCGATGGGGGTTGAACCCGCTCGGGTACAACAGTCCGATACGCTAACCGTTATACCACCGAATCCGCTGGTGATTCGCCCGCTTCCTGGAGGAGAATTCTAGCGGCCGGCGGCTCTGGTAGTTTTCCGTGGTTTCTCCGATTAATACCAAGTGAATGCCGGAGCAGTAACCTAAGAAACGGGCCACTGACCGCTAGATATATTTTCTTCCGACTCCCTGTCCTATCATCACCCTCACTTACCCATATTTACACTTACACGCACTACACTGTGCATACATACTTGTCAGAAGACGGGTCGGATGCTTAAATCTTGTTCTGGCTGGGGAGGTGCCCCGCTGGATGAGATACATCGAGGGGAAAACATCGTAAATGTAGGTCGACGCCAGATGTCATCTTCCAAAGAGGAAGAAGACTGTTCTCTCAAAGGATATACCATGGACGCCACCCACGAGACTCATGACGAAAGTATTTGAGGCAAGTGGAAACACGATATATTTACTTTATCTGTCGTCTCTAGACGCCCATTGTTGACCTCCATTATCCCTGGTCGACGATCACCGCCTCTTTCAAAGTCACAGTCCATCGCTGCCGCCCTTCGGTGATCCTTTCCGCCCCCGCTTGCCCACTGCGTGCTCAGCATCGTTCCTACCGAACCCATCTCCCTCGGGAATCAATTGCCTCACCAAACGCTGCTCTCTTTCTTTAACGATGCCTCTCACCATTGGAGAATACGCCATCCATAGTGGCTTCCGCACAGTTTATAGTATCCTACATCCTACCGTTTCCGCCTGATATCCCTTACTTACCACACACCACCACCTTTGCTTTGCCACTTACTACCGCCTGCAGAACAGCAAAGGCCAACTACCACCCACGTCCGGTGGTCCCCCACTGTAAACCTCCCCTCGGTTTAGGCAAAAGATGCCAACGGGGAAGGGAGTGGAGTAAAATCGAAAAGTTAACTTGGACTACAGAGATTAGAAAACTAAATAGTGCGAGAAGTTCTATGCCATTCTGTAGCACCACTAGTTACTTTCTGGCACACTTCTTACGCAGTATAGAGAGTT
>BLKR01006104.1:32500-64838 GCA_011170035.1 Teleogryllus occipitalis
GAGGGGGGTATGTAAGTAGTATTGTCATAAAACAAAAATCTCAAGAACATCACTTTATACTACTTATGTAACAAGAAACAGCTTGATATGATGCTAGAATAATGTTCGGCATAAACCGTATAGTTTCGAGTCATATTTTTTGAGCTATTATAATTTTTTAGTCCGACATAGAAGACAAAATGTCCTCGTGCCAAGTAGGGGATGATAACTTATTTCAACACGCAAAAAAGAAGTAACTACTATAAAAGAAATAAAATGTATTCATTCTCATACTAATATCTTTTAAATAACGTTAGATTATAGTGCAGGAGAATAAAGTATAGTTAAGCGCAATAGTATATAGTAATACAGTGTTAACGTATTTGTTTAAAAGTTGTAAAGTAACACGCATATTGCAATATACAAAAATCTCAATAATCGGGGGAAAAACAAAAAATAGAAAACAATTCTGAACAACCAATCAATTAAAAAAATGAACTCGTATAAAAACATCTGGAAAATGAATAGCTTTTTTGCCTAATAGGCTTTTTGTTTCAGGGAATTCCCTATTTTCCAGAGTGACTAAAAAGCACCAGTACACTAATCAGTGCAAATACTCTATACTTAGCATACCAAAATCGAAAGGGCTTTGATATAACTGGCGTGTCACCCACACAGAAATTTCACTGATATCTCATTTATTACATTATGCTGCATTGAGTTATATTTAAGTTATTTGTCATAATTTACAATGTAAGGGACTACTTGACATGATATTTTCCTGTATTGAACTTTCCCACCATGTATTGGAAGTACCCATTGCAGGTATAGATGGTGAAAGGCTATCAAGCCTAGCCTTTATTTACGTTACACTCAGATTAGTAGTAAAATATTAAACCTCGTAATATTACAGATAAATGAAACTTTTTTGATTAAACTTAAGTTTTAATCGTTTGTCCTACTAAAAATATTACTCTAGTTTGTACGATGTTCAAAGCAGTTTCGGTAATGCAAAACGAACTTAATTTAGTTGTCTGCGATACTGAAAAAGGCAGCACAAAAATGAAATTAGAGTAATTTTTTTAAAATTGAATGATTGGGCGCAACCGGAAAATTTCTCATATGAGTGAATTGGATTTAATAACATGTGATCACAGTTTATGTCAAAGAGCTCGACCAATCGCCGGAAAATTCAATACTGTTAAGCTTTATTCACTTCAATTCCTAACGTGTCGTTGATTGCTGCAATATTTTATTCGAAAGAGACGGTGCTGTCTCGCGGAAAATGTTTACTTGCACTGCGGATTAACAGCGGACCGTGTTGCGTTGATAGCTGCTGGCAGCTACGCGTTGTCGTGCGATAGGTGTCATTTTGACTGAGGTTAATATTATCGGGCGTGGCTCACTTTTTATTTTCCGAGCGTGCAGCGGAAGCGGGACGCAAAAAATTGGCGTAAAGTGTGCAGAGTACGTAAGAGCCGAGAGCGGGTTGAAAACTGCGGCGCACATCGATTTGTTTGACGGATGGCCGCAGAAGGGTGGGGCCGATGGGTTGTGGAGAGGAGAGACGCTGATGGAGCCACCTCCGAGGAAATGGAGGATGGACATGTGTGAGGCGAGCGGAGGAGACGCGAGGGATAAAATGCGGCGGGGCGGGAGCGGGGCGAGAGCTGGGCGAGAGCGGGCCGGGAGCGGGCCGGGAGCGGGCCGGGAGCGGGCCGGGAGCGGGCCGGGAGCGGGCCGGGAGCGGGCCGGGAGCGGGGCGGGAGCGGAGCGGGCGCGGGACGGGAGCTGGGCGGGAGCGGGCGGGAGCGGGCGGGAGCGGAGCGGGGCGGGAGCGGGGCGGGAGCGGGGCGGGAGCCGGACGGGAGCCGAGCGGGGCGGGCGCGGGGCGGGCGCGGGGCGGGCGCGGTGGACGGAAGCGGGGTGGAAGCGGAGTGGCAGCAGGCGAGCTGAGCGGGTGCGGGGACGAGGCAGGTGTGAGCGATGGCTGGTGCTTACAGCGCCTGTAGCTTTAGTAAGCAAGCTGCCGAAACTGCAAGCTGTCAGGTACACAGAAAATGGATTCGCTGACCGGCAGCTTCATATTCATGCAGATGGGAAACGATCTACTGAAGCGTTTTTAAGAGCATATATTTTTTTTGATAAACGGCGCAAGAGTATAACACTCTTGGCGATGAATTGGATTTATTAATTAATGCTTTGTCCAGGTATCGGTGACGCAACATGATAATATCAGATAAACCTGATAAAGCAAAACCAGGAAAATTTCTCTTTCTATGCTGGGTTTAGAAATAAATTTCTAAGGTTTGCTATCCTTAGAGCAGCAGCCTCAGAACTAAACTCCATCTTTCCAACGTTATAAAAACCAAGTTGAACAATAACCTTACCAATTTTCAAATATTCGGAATTATCATTGGCATCATTCATGTTCTAGACAACTTCATTAACGAAAAAATCTCTTATCAATATTGTATTATTGAAATCTTTATTTTTTGCAATTTTCGAAAATAGAGTTCATCAAAAATTGAACCTGTGGCATTTTAATAATCGCTTTGCACTATTCAAGAAAAAAATTGGAGAATTTTATGAAATATTTTTGTTGCCTTTATTTTAAACAGAAATTAAACGAAAACTATTAATTGTCTGGGAAAATTGTAAATTACTTCATTTAAAGATCTTTCTTTGAAAAACTAATTTTTATTGAACAAAAGAAAACTCTATATTAAATATTGCTGTTGTAGCAAGACACCAAAAAAAGGTCAATGAAAATGAAAACTAAGCGAGATGCTCTTTGTAATTTGTCTTCACATGTTGCTAGTATTGCTTTTTTGTCTACATATAGCGTTGTTTTTATTTTCTGGTCCTACTTGATAGTAATGCCGCCTCCTATTTCCGTCTTTCCAAGTTTTGCTCATGTTGTTCATATAGAAGTTAAAAAATATTGGGGATGTGCATCCCTGTCATTGCCCTTCATTTATTGTTATTTCTTCTGATATATTTTCATCTGTATTTTGATTTTGAACCGGCGGTACTAGCCGAATTCGTTTACTACGCTCCGTGAAGTCACGAAGGTTAAGCGAATTTGAGACTCGCGGGTTCCTGGTTGGCTGACCGGCCAGGAACCTCGGGATCTAACTCCGTCCAGCCCCTGGCCGAAGGGATAAAACGCACTGACTGACTGCGACGTGACAAGACTTGATATAGTAATTATTCAGTATAGTATGCTCAGTAACGGAGGATTACTCCAGAAGAAAGCGCTCAACGCCCAAGAAGGGTTAAGAGACGCGTTGCATCAACAATGACACAACAAATAAATAAAAAGTGGTATTTGATATAATCGAAGGGGGGAAATCTAAAAATTTGGCGTTATCTTTTTGAAAATCATAACCCTAGAAATACCAAGGGGGGAATACCAAGGTTCCCGTGACCTCTATATTTTTTTATTTTTTTTTTATTTTTTTTTTCACTTCTGCATAATTTACAATCTGTTCTTGTTGGAACAATAAGTAAATGGTATCTAATAAATACATTAATGACGTGAGTTATGGTGACAATGAAATTTTCAATTAAGAAATCGGTATGGCAGATCTAAAATATTCTCTCGTTTTAATCTATATACATGTTCACTGTTGTCTAGCAGGTTCGTTGAAAGATGATTTGGATGCTCGTACAACCTCTTCTGGTAAGCTTGACTCTTCGTGGTGATAATTTCTTCTAGCGGGATGATGTCAAGGTCTCTGTATATCATATTGTTTGTCACGTACCACGGTGCGTTGCATAGTTTTCTTAATGTTTTAGCTTTGAATCGTCTTAGAATTTCCAGGTTCGACCTACTTGAGGAGCCCCACAATTCAATACCATAGGTCCATGTTGGTTTGATTACAGCCTTGTAGATCTGAACCTTGTTATACAAGGACAGCTTTGAATGTCTGTTTATTAGCCATGCCAGCTTGAGGATTTTAAGTTCTGCTTCCTTTCGCTTGGTTTTGATATGGGTTTTCCAGGTCAGGCGTTTATCCAAGTGCAGTCCAAGGTATTTGACTGTATCAGCTTCGTGGAGTTCTGTGTTGTTTAGTTTTACTTTTGGGCAGTTTTCTTTTCTTAGTGAAAAAGTTACGTGTTTTGATTTTGTTTCGTTAACTGTGACTCGCCAACGATGACTCCAATCTTCGATTTTGTTAAGATGTTCTTGAAGATGTTGTGATGCACAGGAAGGATCTTTATTTGCAGAGAGAATAGCAGTGTCGTCTGCAAAGGTGGCTATTGTAGTTCTTTCTGTAATGGGTAAGTCTGAAGTTGATAAAAGATATAATAATGGTCCAAGAATACTTCCTTGTGGCACCCCTGCAGAAATAGGTTGGAATTCTGATAGAGCGTCCTGGTATTTCACTGGCAGTCTTTCCTGGTTTCAAGATCGCTATTATTTGTGCATATTTCCATTGACAAGGATAATGACTAGTTCGAAGTATTGCGTTGAATATACTTGTTACGAATGCATATCCTTTTCTTGGCATTTCCTGTAAAATCTTACCAGTAATAAGGTCGAACCCTGGACTTTTCGTGGGATGCGTGTGTTTTTTAATTGTTTGTTCGACTTCTCGTGAGTTGAAATGCTTTATGGGCAGTGATAACTGTAGAGGTACATCCAGAAACTCTAGTACTTTATTTTCAATAGTACTTGGGTTTGTTGCAGGTTTGAAAACTGATGCGAAGTGTTTTGCAAAGCATTCGACCTTTTCTTCTGCGCTTCTTGCCCACGTGCCATCTTTTCGAATTGGTGCGATGTATTGTTGAGGTCGTTTCAATTTTCTTGTTGCTTTCCAAAGTGAATAATTCGTTTCAGCAGTAGGTGATAGAGCTTGAATATAATTAGAAAACGATTTGTTTTCGTATTCCTTAATTTGACGTGTTAATTGTCTGGCTGCGGTGTTATATTTCCTTTTGTCATCTGGTTGACGTGTCATCATGAATATTCGTCGGAGTCGACGTTTTTCTACCAATTTTTGTCTAATTTCTGCGGGATACGTTGGCGATTTATTTATTGTTTCTCTTGGTGTTGCGGCCCAGGCAGCGTCTTGTAATGTGTCTGTTAGGTGCTGTATTGCGTCTTCGATGTTTTCACCTGTTGTTAGCGGTGCATTTGCAGATAGTTTATAGTTCACGTAATCTCGGTACTTGTCCCAGTTTGTCTTATTACTTGATAGTTTCAGAGAATAACTTCTTTCAGTTATGTTTGAACTGATGGTCATTTCTACTGGGGTGTGGTCTGAGGAAAGGTCGTAACAAGATTTCACTTCTACTGTACCAAGATGCACACCTTTTGCTAAGTAGAAATCCAGGAGGTCAGGAAGCTTGTTGGCGTCGGTGGGCCAGTACGTAGGTTCACCGGTCGATATAGTAGAAACATTTAGTTTGTTTAATACTTTGAGAAGGTTTTTTCCTCGTGATGTGTTGAGTCGTGAGCCCCAGTGCTGATTCTTTGCATTGAAATCGCCTCCAGCTATGAATCTTGATCCTAATGTATTTATAAAGTCTTGAAACTTTTGTTCTGTTATTCTATGTTTAGGCGGACAGTATACTGATGTTAGCGTTAGTAAAGCTTGACCTTCTGTCACCATTACAGATGTTGCTTGTATTTCTTCAGTTTTATATTCGTTCAGTTCATAATGTTTAATTGTGTTTCGAATTATTATAGCAGTTCCTCCATGCGCTGTACCGTCCGGGTGCTTGGTATTATATATGTCATATCCGGGTATCTTTAAGTAGGATTTTTCAGTGAAGTGGGTTTCGGAGATTAGCATAATATCTATGTATTTTCCTTTGAGAATAGTTACGAGCTCTCTTCGATGTTGGATTAAACCATTTGCGTTCCAGAGAAAAATTTTAATTTTTGGTGCCATTTAATGCATCTTGGATATTAATGACGTCAGTAGGCTAAGCAAAGCCCCAATTTGTTCCGATTGTTGTTTAAGGATGCTTTCGAACCTTTGGAATGAGGTTTCTATTATTTTGTAAAGATCTGTTTGGTTTTGGTTGTGGGGTATAGCGTATGTTGAGTTTTGAGGAAATACTGTACGTGAGAAGGGATTGGGTTGAAAGTGGCGAACTGGGAGGGGAGGGAAATCTGAGGCATTTGGCACTTTTTGTATCTTCTTGGTGGCGGTGTCTGTTTCTTTTCTCTGCTTGCTACGTTTATTAACGTAATCTTGGTACACTTGGCAGCCTTTATAGTTGGCTGGATGATTTCGCGAACATAGCGCGCAAGTTGCTGGCTGCGTTGTATCTTTTTTGCATTCTTCTGTGAAGTGTTCTTCACCGCATTTCACGCACCTCGGAGTTGCTTTACAGTATTTCTTCGTGTGACCATACTCTTGACAGCGATGACATTGTACTGGCGTTTTCTTTTTGTACGGTGCTTCAAATTCTATCTCTGCATTTACAAGTGTGTTGATATTGTAGATTTCTGCATTGTTTGCACTTGGTTCTAAGTCTATAAAAAATAGCGATAGCGGCTTTTTGCTTATTCGATGAAGTACGTTGTGCATATTACGAACGGTGTGACCCTTGGATTTAAGTTCAGCTTTTACTTCTTCTATGTTTGCTGACGGATGCAGATATCGGAGCACTACACGAAATGCTCTGTCTTTCTTTGATTGGTAGGTGTGGTATTTGGCCTCGGATTCGTCTAGTTGCTTAATTATTGCTCTGTAAGCGTCAATGGTTTTTGGTTGCACTTTTACATCCTCGCTGTACATTTTGTACGTGAAATCATCTTCTTTTACTTGTAGTTTTAGAAATTCTATTAATTTTGATACGTTTGTAACACTTTGCACGAATATTGGCGGTATGTTATGATCTATGGGGGGCTTTTTGGGAGTTTCAGCTTCCGGTTTGTCTTCTAATGCTGCATATCTATTTTTATGCGTAAACAGAGGCGCACTAACGCTCGTGGAAGTTGGCATGAACTGGTCACTATTGGCGTGTTTTTTCCTTTTTCGAGGTTGTTGCCACTCTAGGGTACTCACGGTTTTATTTGAGGTTGTTTCAGACGACTCCGGACCTTGTAGTTGTTGAGGCCATTGCTGTGGCTGCGTTCCATGAAGTTCCCAGGGTTGGCCTTGCTGATGTGCTGGATAGAAGCCTGTTGGATCTCTCATAAATAGTTGTTGTTGATTTATTTGTATCAATTGTGGATCCTGATTCATTAAATAATGATGTTGCTCTAGTTTTTGCTGCACATTTTGTTGCATTTGAAAGTTAACTTGATTACTGTTTTGCCCCGCTGGGCCACTTATAGCTTGATCTTTTATTGGTGTTGAATTAATATCACTGAATTCACTATGATGATTTAGTGTTTCCACTGCTCTAGCGATGTGCTGCCCCGTATCAGGGGAGCCACTTGCAAACATTGTCACTATCACTGTACACTTAACTCGTACGGTTTGTACTCTGCTAACTTTATCTCACTGAAATCGCCGGTGAAGGAGAGCGCTCGGCGCACGTCCGCTCGCTACCGTGTTCAGGCGAGAACTCAGGCGAAAACTTAGAGACGTATTTTCTTGTCAGCAAATAATAAGTCAAATATTATTACCATCTAGAGGCCAGGCAGCAGCTTACAATTATTTCAAATAGAAATAATCAGACGGAGCTAACTTCTGGAAACTTGTTTATTCGTCAAGGCCCCTGAATATATATATATATATATATATATATATATATATATATATATATATATATATGACCTCTATATTGCTTTCAAATTACTTGATTCATCTGCTCAGTATTGTTGAGAATTAATGCAATTATTGAAACAGTTGAGACATTCTTTGTGTTACGAATAAGTTCCCGATGATTCGCGCTTCATTTTTTTAATCGGCGTTTTTCTAGTGCGGGTTCGACAATTTTTTTAATCAGCGTTTTTCTAGTGCGGCCCCTCCTTGGTAGAAGACGCAGTCTCTCTTTGTTACGCTTTTAGTTCTCTAGTTATTTTTCCTTTTTCGTCTTTATGTGAAATTTTTATTCTTTGCGTTGATAATGCTGTCAACATTTGTACTTCTGTAAACGCCCTTGAACCGAATTTGCAGTAAGGGGCTCGACGAGCGCCCCCTGGCAGTACGTTACCACCTACACGCTCGTATTGCTAGGGTTAATGGTTTCATTCTCTGAAACACCAGCATTTAGTTAATATTAGTTTCAAGTTCGCAGCTCGTTCAGTTCGGCCACATCAATCGGAGAATATTAGTTTGGGAGAAAATTCTGCGTACGGTTTAGCCACTAGCGCTATTGGGCGGAGGGACGGACTACTGTAAACCAATTTATTCATGAATTAAAATAAACTGAAAGTCAATATGGCTTTCTATAAATAGTGTATGACACACGTAAAATGTGATTTTATTTTCGTGGTAAGATTCATTTCCTACTCGCTACATCCTTTCCTTCTTGGCAACTTTGTTCGGGAGAGAGTCACCTTTTTCATGAAACGCTGTTTTGACTGTTTATTTTATTTATATTTTTAATATTTTGTATTTATTTGTTTATTGTTATTTATTTATCTTATAGAAAGCGCACACGGCCCAGATTGCGCCAGATGCAGTCCAATTCATCACAACAAGTTGAATGTGGTGTCGCCGCCGCTGTAAACTGTTTTAAAAGTATTTTCTTGTGTTGAAAATTTATTTCATACTTTATGCCTAGCTTTGTTCAAATATGTTATTACAGTATCAGGCCTTAGACTTGCCATTGAATCGTAGAAACTGATAATGCTATACTTCCGTTGAAAAGTTCCCAAAATTCAATGGCCTTGTATATCACCTCCATGCGGGATATCAACTGGTAATATTGCAATTTCAAAATTATAGGCCGTAAAAATACTTGCAGGTATGAATAATGCAAATAGTTAGAATTTAGCACAGCTGTATTTTTACTTTTTGTTTTCTAATATGAACATAAATTATTACCTGTAAGCTGTTCTTCTGCGTTATTCTCTATTCCTATTATAAGATCATTCTCAATTCATTCGGAAACTTCTGACGCAAAAGCTTCTACAACTACATTGGATTCCCCTGAGTTGCTTAACACATCAATATTTTTGTCCCCGAATTTTTTTAAGATTTTAAACCTCTACAAACACAAGTCTTTATGTTCTGAAGACGAATATAAGCCTAAGCATTAAAAGGTTACTATTTTGTATGTTTTTGTGAGTAAGGTGAAGTTTTAAGTCACATTAAATTGAAAATAGATCTTTGCACTTTTAAGAAATTAATTCTCTAGTATTATACATAAATTTCTGGTTTCCTCCTTATTTACCTCATATTCTTAAAATTCAATGTTCCCAGGCAATTTACAAATTTGTTATAAAAATACCCTTGAAATATATCGTATCTTACAAATTCATTTCAAATTCTGTCGCGTGATAGTAATCTCATATTGCTGGTTTGTAAACAATTAGGGTGCCAACCTCGTGGAAGAAAAGTATGGCGCCGTGGACTGAAAAGAATCACGGGGTGGTTGGGTTGAATCAACGCCATCTGCGTAGATCTATTTAGGTGGAATTGGCTTAATTGTCCATCTTCCCACTATATTCGCAGCGCGAAAACACGCGAAAGCATGTTTTGGGAAATTTCTTTGAATTTTCTGGTAGGATCCGAAAACAAATTATCAGTTCTTCATTAGGAGGCCGAGACGCGTCGAATGACACTTCATATGTCTCGATTGGTGCACAGGAAGAGGAGGTCTAGCCGTGAGTGGCGGAACCGCACATCCGAACATCCGCACATCCGCACACTTGGGAATTACTCAAATACAAAGATGTGACATCACAACAATTAAAGTCTACAGAAAAAAAGGTTGATCTCTAGAAGGGCAAGCCAAGCTTTTGAATCTGTTCCACCGCTGCCGGTGTCAGACATAGGAAATCCACCGGATCCCTGCGATAGGCCGTGAGTTCACATCTCTCCACTAAGTGACGTACGGTCTGGGAAGCACCACAGTGAGCCTGGAGATGGTACCATGCCCCATTTGAAGAACGAAGCCACGCATCTTCATTACCAGTTCGTATGCGGTTTGCCGTCTTCCATATATTGCGAAGTATATCAAAGTCCGAAGGTTTTTGGCTTGTGTTGAGAAAATTATGGGTTGTAGCGGGGGGAATCCAATATTTCTCCCATTTGCTCGGACTTGGAAACTGTTCTTGTTTACGTATGCGACTGTTTGAATGGATTGTTCCGTGATTTCAGCCTATTGAGCGAGGCTGCTTGGATATAGCTATGTATAGAAAGGCTAGTATTACGAAAAATCTTCCTGACCTAATACATCCAGTTATGATGCGCATGGAGTTATTTAGTTGGGTATGGACCAGATGTCGGCTGTTCAATCATATTGCAGCTGCATATTCTGCTGCGATCTAGACAAGACCAAGAGCTGCAGTACAAAGTATTGAAGTAGCAGCCCCAAGTTCACACACACAGCTTCAGCAAAATTTGTCTAGTGAGAGTTTTACCAGGTGTTTTTTCAAGTGAGCTCTATAAGTTAATATCCAGTCAAAGGTTATGCCTAAATATGTTGGCGTCTTATTATATGAGTTCAACAGGGAGTAATTAAAATAAATCTTTAGTTTCCGATCGGCCATTCAATTATGTAGGTGGAAGGTAGAACATTGTCTTCTTTGAACTTGGGGTCATTCTCGACTTGCGATAGTATTCCCAGAGTAAGCCTGGATCTGTAGTAATGTTTCCTCTGATTCCTCAAAGGATGAATGTTGGGTGGCAAACTCAAAGTCATCAGCATAGTCAAATTTATGTGAGGTAGTGGTTGGCGAGTCTGCAATATATAAATTAAAAAGAATAGTGGGAGGACGGAGCCTTCCGATCTTCCAGCTTCTTGACTCGCTTGTATCGCTGCCGTTTATAACTGTGATTAACGTTGACTCATATTTCGTAGCACGCACATCATAAATTTGAAAAAGCTATTAAAAACTGAAATATTATTTGTTTTGAAATAAGATTTTTCTTTTATCGTAAATTAATATTTAAATACGTAGATTAAATAGAATTAATAAATACTAGTAACCTTCTGCTGAACACCACTCAATGGTTTTCCCAAAAAGTTGCACCGCTTCGCTCAAGAACACAATCTCGTATGATAGTTATTTATTTTTTATGTATTGTACGTAAAAAAGAGTTAAAAACTGTGTGACGTGCTATGGGAGAAGTAGAAAAGTTCTGTGCACGTTTTCAAAATTCTATGATCCCATTGATCCCCATGGCTATAAGCCATATACTAATTGAATTTTGAATACAGAAAAAATGAGCTTTTTGCAAGGCCTGTTAAAAAAAGTATTCGCTCCGATGTAATAAAATCCATTTTCAAGGGTAAATAAGTTATACATTTGGGCTCTTATCCTTCATTATGCCCTTCGTGAAGGAATAATATTTCCTGCCACGACAACATGAACGATCATTTGAATACCTATATTTCTCACTGAATTCTAGAAGACATGCACAGATAATGAAGTCATATTTATGTCCAGAAGCAAAACAAGGGGTCCTCTCAGCATTTACTCAAAACGATCAGAGAAACTGGACGAAAAACCTGATCGAGATGGGGGTCATTGACCCAGAGGTTGCGGTGCAAGACTTGTTAAAGGTTGTTTAGAATTATACAGACCATATGGTAAATAATACATTAAATATCACTGTTAAAATTAATGTTACTTTCCTTTTGATGCTCAGTACAGTCCCTAATTGTATAGAAACAAATATACCAGCAGAAACGGTAAATTAAAGCAATAAATTAAAATATTTAATACAGTCTTAGGGGATGCTGCAAAAGCATAGAATAGTATAGAATACAGCAGTTCTTCAGATGCGCACTTGGGTTTGAAGTAATTCCTGCACGCTTGTGGACCACGATCTTCAATTTAATGAAGGCCATTTCTTGGTCACTCTGTTCAGCCGATTGTTCTCATGAATTGTAGAGATAAATCGTGCGTCCTTTTAATATATAGATTGTGTTCCCACAGTTCATTGTTAGAATATAGCGTAACCGACACTAAAGTGTACTAGAAGGTAAATAAATTGATTATGGTAGTTTCGTTCGCAAAGCTATAACATTTCAAGACTAGTTTAAAAATATTGTTTGACATAATTGTAATTATTTATTAGAGGCGCAATACTTATTATAACAATGTTTTACTCTCATATTTCGTTTTGCGACAATTAGTTTTGGAGGTTTATTATTATTCTTTTATGAGCAATTCGCGTGGAATGGAAAGAGCAATAAACATCTGCATTTGAATTAGGGCCTATATTTGTTTTTAAACTTCATAAAGAGGAATATGCTTTCATTTTCTATCTTTACTCGAAAAATACAACAGGATATTGTTGTTAATAGCCTCAATAAAAGTGAGAAGATAATCCAGTTTTTGAGCCTTTTTAATTCTAATAAAATCATGAAACATTTATAACACATTTCACTAAACAATTATAACACGCAACTCGTTTTCCTTCTACCAATAATGTTAACGATACTCATTAAGTATTTTAGTTATTTTCAGCGTAATTCTTTTTAATGGTACGAAATGCAAGGTAATGTTACTCAATTATTTTAATTGAGATACACGTTGAAACTGCACATTATATAACACAGATGTATCTTTACTGTCGTTCTCTCGAAAACTCTTACAGGGAAATGAAATATTTCAGATACAAACATTATTTTGCACAACAAAAATTATTGTAATTTTAGTTCCTACCTGTACAATCATGAATAAAACAAATTATTATTTTGCGGTGGTTGGCACACAATCAATATTTCTAATATTTTGTTTATATTAGTGAAATGTATTTATTTTTGGAATTGAAACATGCATGCAACAAACATGCTGGTTCTTAAAAAATGCCAACTATTCTATTGATTCTTAATGTGCCACAATGGTTAAAGAAAAATGGAGTAATTATGTCAAGTAATATATTTGTCAACTACCAAACCGGAATCATTACATGGTCATTCAATATTATTATTTTATCTATGAAGCATTTAGAAATAGGTTTCATCTAGAAAGCTTGTTACGTCAGGAAAAGGCATTCTGAAATTTGTGACAATGTTGAGCGAGTAGTCTTCCAAGAAAAACAATTATGACTAAGAAAATCATAAGCTAACGTATTGTAAGGACTACGGTCATCCGAAAAGAAGTTTACAGTACACAACCCACAAGGAATCCTGATTGCCAGAGGAGATGGAAATGTCAAATGACAATGGATGCGTAACAGGTAGCGTCCACATTCCTGCAGATGATGATGAAGAAGAATAATATATTGAAAACTTGATCGGTCTCAATAATTTAAGAATTATGCTGTTCTTGAGCCAACCCAAAAAAAGAGAGAATATTAACCCCCAAAATAACAGAGAATATCCGGAAAATGGTAATAAAAGGATTTAGAACATTGAGATATAGACAAGTGAATGTATTCATTGAATGAATATCAGAAATTTTTTTCTTATCTGAATATGGAAACCAGAAGCGTTGAACTTTCACGATTCACAATATTTACTTGTTTGTTGGGATCTTTTAAGTTCAATTTGGTGTGTTATAAGTAACTATCACTCGTATGAATCTATTGAGCGTATTCAGTTACGGTTTTCTAGCGGCTTGTAATGAATGGATAAATAATGATATGTACAATGAATGAAAAAAGTTGCTAAGACAATTAAAACTAAATAAGAATCGTTTGTAATTCATTTAACTGCATTATTGAAAACTGCAAATATTTTCCGAAAATTATTAAGCCTTATTTTACTCAAAGAAGGCACATCAAGAGTCCCCTTTGCACCATTGCTGCATTAATAAATTGTTAGCAGGCTTTCATAGCAATAGTAAATTGTTATCCTAATGAGTCAGGTCATTAGGTCTGCTGTCCGCCTTATCACATTGTACCTTTTCAGAAATACGGAATGCATTGGGGAATCTTCAACAATAAAAATTCTGCTAATGATTTGCAACATTGCCCCATCTGGTTACATGATTTCTTTGAACACAGGTTTTATGAAGGATTCAATGTAGAACTTAAATTCCTAACAGCAATATTCCGTGTACTTCCTAGTTTTGTGCTTTTTTAGGCTTAGCGAACTTTTTTCATTTCTTCACAAGCAAGCGATACTAGTACCGTACTAAAAAAATCATAGATATTGGTCAGCAGTCCTACATTATATTTCAGAATGAAATACTACGTGAAAGAACATGTCATTTACGTCTCTAAGACGAGGTATTATGAAACTTATAAATGCAGTAAACTCTTTCGAGTAGTTCTTAAATTGATTTACGTCTATTTTGGGTGGTAATTAATCAGAACTTATGTTTTGTTCAAGTGAGATGTGTAAATTTGTAAAAAAGTATTGGAACATTATCTGTAAGCTAAAATTGCTCGACGGAAAACTTATTCGGAAAAATATATTTATTCATGATGTTTCAAATTCTTAAACAGATTTAACAAGATTTATGAAGAATTTTTGCACTACCATTGATTTGAGGTAAGCCTGAAGTTCATTTAGATTGCGTGAAAAACCTTCTCTGAAATCTATCGTTAAACATTAATTTGTCACGGACTTTGGAAGGCGTAATTATCAACATATCACGAAAAAAATAGAAATATTTAAAACTATACACATTCTTCAATAAAAAAATCTGAATGAAGATATAAATTTGTAGTTCATTCTCTACCCTTTGATAAAAAATTATTTCGTTCCTTGACCAAAACCTTAATACTGATATTTGTATCAATTTTGGTGTAGTCTTGAACTTTTTACCTTATTTATTTAGAACTAGTGTGGGGGATTTTCCTTGACAGTCAAGAAATATTTTTTTATTAACATCAAACAATATTGAAACTCAATTGAAACAACATTAATAATTTATTTTATTTTCCAGTCGGTTTTCCCAAGAAACATACGCATGATTCACTTGCTGCATTTTCGCTCGACGTATGTTGTGAGCTAGCGTAACTATTAGAAGAAGAATAATTTATTTCACAAGTTTATAAATATTTAGTATTTGGAGTCGCGAAATATGTTTACTTACGCTCCTCTTGTGTCTCTCAACCTTTGAGCTTATCCTTTCACCTTTGAGCTTTAATATCCATCTCACTTTATCTTGAAGATTCCACTTATCTCACATACTTCCTTCCTCAATAACCCGACATCCCACTAATTCGTGTTCCCTGTCTGGTTTCCTTTCACAATCTACATCTTCTACCTTTATTCTGTCATGTTCCTTACATTTCCTTTCTAAATAATTAGAAATATCATCTCCCTAAATACATTTATATCACTTATTGTAAGAAGAGTTTCTTATCTTTCCATTATCTCCCTGCTCTAAGCAATCTTTATCACTTTCAATTAATTCCTTATTTAAATCAATCCCTTCTCTTAATCTTGTCACTTCCTTCAATGAATAACCTTCATAATTTCAGCAACTTTCCCTGTTTCAATAAGATTTCTTAGTCTTTCTTTTATTATCTAATTCCCACGAAACTCGCCTTGATAACTTATTTCTCATCCATCTACTAATCCTTTCTTCATACTTACTGCATACTATTTTACTCCTCTCTCTTCTCATTTGTTGCTTCCAATCTTATCAGATGTACAATAGTGTACTCATAGGTTCCATCTTAAAAAATCATAAATTGCTTCCAGTTTTTTCTGTCCTGAGGTCTCCAAATTTCTGCCCCCACCTCAAAATAGAACCAACAATACTATCATATATTCTCATCCTTTGCCCATAAATCCTACATTACGCAATTGTTTCATAGCTATCATCCCCTTCTTACGTATTTGTGCAGTATGCTATTCGTAGCTTCCTCCCTTATTAGGCCAAAACCCTAAAAACGTAGTCACTCACCATCTTTAAAATACTTCTCTTAGAATAGATCCAGAACTCATTGGAAATCATGTCAAAGCCTTCTACTTTCCTTTTCTTAATCCTTTGACAGCATTTCTCATATCTTTATCCCTCGCGGTCACTTCATTCTCCATCTCTTCCATGTTATCCTTTTCTTTAAATGTTTTCTTGCATCATCCATATCAATATTTCATGTCATTTCTTTTTCAATTATACTCCTGCGTTTTCCTCTCTCCGTCCGTAATATTTCTCATGCCTCACTTAGAGGGAAAATGAGTTAGGAGATGTTAAATCTCAATTTCAAACTGTTTTATTCTTACAAAACTCTTTAAAATCCGGTTTTATATTTTCGTATCAGCTTTTCTTTAATTTTTATGTTCTTCTTCATATTGTCTTAACCACAGTTTTTTTCTCATCACAATGATTATCCATCCATTTATCGCTGCAGTCAATTCTGTTCCTAATCATAATTTTCTTTCTGACAGCTACCTCCTTTTCAATCTCATTTAATTGTGCCATCATTTCTCGTTTATATCATTTCAATACTTTATATTTTAATTTTTCTTCCAGCTCAACAATTTCCTTCTCTGAGCAAGTTTGTTTCCATATTATTCTCTTATCTCTTTCCCTATTACCTTCGATCTTGCTATTCAGTCATTGCTTAGGTATATGGTCAGATTCATATCTTTCTTTCACCATCACTTCTTTTACAATCTTCTTCCCTTCCTCTCCCACAATCACACAATTTATCACTGTATCTTCCCCTTTCCTTCTACATAAGTGTATTCCTCTTTCCAATCTTCTTCTGAATTTACCTTAGCTATATTCCAGCCTTCCTCCTCTAAAAATTGCAATAATGTTTTTCCCTTTCCATTGATTCCATTGTCTTTGGATCTTCTATCTACCTCATATTCCCTTCTTCATCTACCCAAGTGCCCTTACATCCTGTCCTGGCATTAAAATCTCCTCCAAATATAATCTTATATTGTAGAAATCATCCATAAATCTCATTTAATTCAATCCACCTGCCTATGCAGCACTTCACCTCGTTTCTCTTCGATACCTTTCTTCTTCCATAAGACATTTCTTCACTCCAGTGAATATTACTCCTCTTGCTCTTTTTTCTTACATTCACTATTAGCAAACAGCAACTTCCATTAAAACTTTTAGGCCTTTTAAACATTTCTCACTCTACTTCTCGTCAATCCAACTTTCAACTAATCAACAACATCCCATTTATTAATATCCTTCTTAAATCCCTTGTGTTTATTTCTTAATCCTCCCACGTTCTAAAATTCCATCTAATGCCCCGCTTCATTTCACCTTTATTCATTTTT
Source organism: Teleogryllus occipitalis (assembly GCA_011170035.1). Classification (NCBI taxonomy): domain Eukaryota; kingdom Metazoa; phylum Arthropoda; class Insecta; order Orthoptera; family Gryllidae; genus Teleogryllus; species Teleogryllus occipitalis. Next base: position 49,712 of record BLKR01006104.1, read on the forward strand.
CTGCCAATGTAATCTTTACTTCCCCTTACCACATCTCCTGTCCTGGCTTCTCCCTCTGTTTTTTGTTTCAGCTTCACTAGCCATTCTTCATATTTATCCCATACATATTTTACATTATTTAATCACTTACGCATTACATATATTAAACATTTGGGGAAGTATTAATCAAGTAAGAACGGCCAGATAAATATTTCAGATTGAAGTACAGACCTTCATTTATTCAATAGTACCCTAGATTTAGTCTTGTGTAAGACTAGATATTAAATAGAACTAACATCAAATTAAGACTATTTGTACCAAAAAGACAAAATTAAAATAATGGTATTCAAATGTATATCTAATTAGAAGCAACATTTTAGTTGAAAGTAAAATTTAAACAAAAAATATTTTACATTTCTGGGATGTGATTTTTCTTGAGAAGGAACGAAAAGATGTACGTGAAAAAAAGAAAGAGCACATTTCTGCAAATATTGGACGCATCAGCTTAATAAAACACGTTCCTAGTACAAACAAGAATAAGTGAGTAGTTTCATTGTCCATGCAATGGAAAATTGATTTGAAATTATTTGATAGCAGTAAGAAAATTACGAGAAACGTAATAATTTGCCTGGGAAATGTGTGAATTATGAATGATTTTTCACGATAAGTGGTTTCAAAATGCATTTAAAATATTAAACAACAATAAATAGGAAGAAAGCAGCAATAAATAAGAAATATTGGTAGTGTCAACATCTTTCCTTTGATAATAGTATTAACGCGACCTGCCGCTTCCTATTTTTGCGTGGCCGGCGCAGCGGAGTGCGAGGCTTGGCGGCGCCGGTGGGGGCGGGGGCGGGGTCCCGGCCGCGACTCCCGCCGCAGCCCCATCTGCAATTTAGGCCTAGGCGGCTGCAGCGCAGCCTCCGCGCCCCGCGCGGCCACCGGCCACCGGCCGGGCGGCCACTCTCAGTACTTTCGAATCTTTTACACAACAACAACAAATTAAAATTGCATAAGTAGTGTAGTACAGTATGGATGAAAGATTTAAAAAAAACTGTTTTAAAAAATCAATTCTTTAAAAAGGGTGATGTATCTTTTTAAAAATATAAGTAGTTAAGCGTAATTTTTGCAAATCTTAAAAATTGCATATTTGAATATCCTGTACTCCATTTACTAGTCTTTCGCGAAACATCTGATTGGAATACGACAAAGGAATCGCCGCGCCGCGTCGCGGCAATTTGAAATTCTGAGAATGCCTTCGCATTCTTAGGAGTCATTATACCTGGGTAAAACGCAGTTTTAATTGTCGAATTTGCGTTTTTTCAAATTTAATTAATTTTGAAAGTGATGTCTGAGCTAATTTTGACAGAAATCAAAGTGTTATAATATTTTGTAATCGTTAGTAAGTGCGAGAAAGGATGTTTTTAAAACACGACTAGTAATTCATGAAAGAAAAGTACACCAACTATCATCATTTTTTAACTGAATGTTTGTGTTGATTAATGGATGATTTCAAAGCAATGCATTTCATTTTCTTCAGGAAACTTTTAAAACACTAATCTTCTTTATACTTTTTCAATTTCAACAAAACTGACAATACATTATTTTTATTGTTCTATTGGCGTTTTCTGTAATAACTTATCTTGCTACTCTATTTTTATAAGCTGTAACACTTCAATAAATTACAGTTACTTCTGCAGTGTTTTCGAGAAATTCTTTTGATTTTTACAGCCATTGTGTATTCTTTCAGAGATTTCTTGAGACACGGAATTTGAACCTTCTTGAATTCATTATTCACGTAATATTTCAAAGAGAATTTGCGAACACAGAACAAAACCTCTTTGGAGTAATTAACGAGAAAAGCTTTCGTAAAATTGATCTTGTTTTCGTGTTTAGTTGTTCTGCTTAACATGAGTTGTGGCTTTCTTTGTAGGTAATTCGGTAAGCCTTTCTTTAGCTGCACAGGTGGCCATTTTCACTTCAAATATGTCACAGTTGGGACCTAAAGCCGCTGTATTAATTGTTGTGGTACTCCTTTTGCGGCTTCAAATTTGCCTTATTCATGAAGCTCTGAGAAGGAAAAATGCTTCATTGTCAGGTGACTGAAAACGGGCTGAGGTTAATTTCATTGTGTGGTGTAAATAAGAGGAAAATACGTTCCCCAGTTGGTTTTTTTGATGATTACGTTTGAACTTAAAAAAGACTCTTTGTGGCTTTTTGTAAATGACCAAAAGGGTGAATTTATTATTTTCAATAAAATAATTTGAACCCTGTGAAATGGTGTCATCTGCACAAAATCTACCATTATTTTAATACAAAATTATGAAATCCTATTTTTTGCCGAAAACTATATTTTATACATTTTATTCAATGCAACTCATAATTGTTGCGGTAATTCGCACCTTTGCAACTACTAGTTTGTGATTCATAAGTAAAAATATGTTTTAGGTGACTTTGGAACAGAATATAATAAGAACTGAAATCTGTTCCTGATGACAAAGTACTTAACGTACCTCTTAGAACATGGCTTTCAAAGTTTTTATTACATATCCTGTGTATGATAAAGGAAGAGAGGTAGATGAATTCCTAGGTGAATGTTTAAAGTACAAATTCTTTTTTTTTTTTTTGTGTGTAGGAATCAGTGAATTCAACCTGTATATGTAACTGATACAATCGATGTGATGAAATATAATGAAAATGAAGTTACAAGAAAACCAAGAAATTGATTCTTTTACTTTTCAAATTTATTTTAATCACAAACGGTTAAAAACTGTGCAATACTTGCTACGGGGAGAAGTGAATTCTGTGTAAGTTTTCATAATTCTGTGACCCTTACCCTAAGCCACATACTAATTGAATTTTCAATACAGAAAGATGAGCGTTTTTTGCAAGGATTGTTAACAAAATATTCGCTCCAATATAATAAAATATTTTTTAAAGGATAAATAAGCAATAAATTTGAGCTCTTATCCCTAATCATGTCCTTTGTCAGGGAATAATACTTCTTGCCGCGACAACATGGAGAACGATCATTTGAACAACTATATTTCCCACTGAATTCTAGAAGACGTGCACAGATAATGAAGTTACATTCATGTCCAGAAGCAAAACAAGGGGCCCTCTCAGCATTTATTCACATGATCAGAGAAACTGAACGAAAAACCTAATCCAGATGGGGGTAATTAAACCAGAGGCTGGGGTACAAGACTTGTTACAGATTGTTTAGAATTATATAGTCCAAATGGTAAATAATGCATTAAAATATCACTGTTAAAATTAATGTTATTTACCGTTTGATGCTCAGTATAGTCTCTAATTGTATAGAAACAGTTATGCTGCAGAAACGATTTTACCTGCTGTTTAAACTTTTCAATCGAATTTAATCGTTTAATATTTGCTGAGTGTTGTAAAATAATGTTCATGTATGTACATGTTCGATCTAAAATAAACATAAAATGTGATATGGTGATAAGAAAGATGGGTGGATAGATGGATTTGCATGATAGTGGTGTGATATATTCTGCGTCTCATTAGTAGGTTTTCATTCGCTATCCAATAGGTGTTAGCTAGAGGACATCTCGAAACTCTGTTAATTTTCTTAATTTGCAGATTCTTAATTATTTCTATTTATTGTTGTCCAGATTTGTTTGTTTTCAACCCCATTGAATTATTCGTAATAACTTAATATATCTTCTTTTTTCACTTTGAGCTGCCTATTTTGCTTTTCTGTCCCGCATACTTTCTGCAATGACCACACGCGATGATATTCAGCATAAGGGTACTTCGGTGCCCTCATTTCTTAATTGGTTATTTTTTAACAATATCCTAGATAATTTCATTCTCACTAGCTACATTCCTTATGGCGAGAATGGTACTTTTTGAGTGAGTTGTTATCATCATTTTATTTTCATTGTGCGGTTGTAGTATATATTCAAGGCCCTGCACCAAAGCGTCCTTGGACTTCACTGAGAAATCATCTCTGGGTGATCATCTCGGATGAAGCAATTGCTCCACAGCCTATCTTGTTTAAAAAAAATTGAGTCGTCAGTAATTGTCTTATTGTAATCGTGATATTATTCCATTTGATTTCTTAAAGACATCATTTTCTTCTGGGTATACGTTCTGTTTGTCGGGAATGATCGGAATTTAAATTATCTTAGTATTTTGCATTGTCTAAAAAGCGAAATAGGTAGAATTGTGTTCGTAACAGTTTGTCTTATTTCATGTCTAGTATCTGAATTACCGTTACTACCAATATCTGGAACGCTTCTTATTCTTCACGTAAAAAGATTCCTAATACTTATGCTGTGTCTTTTGGTGTTCTTTGATGACAGACTCTATTTATTTGTTGCTACTTTGTTTATATATATATATATATATATATATATATATATATATATATATATATATCCTAGATTTCTTCTACGTTTTTGTATAATTGAGCATCACGTGAATGGATGGATACTTAGTTTTAGGCTGGTCTTAAAAGCTCTGATTTAATGACTGTTTCAATAACAACAGCAACTACCTCCCTCGCACTCGCCACCTCAAAATCTCAATACGATAAGAATTAATTGGAATGAATTCAAAACCATCATTCCGAACTGTATACCAGAATTAAAAATACTACCAGCATACTAAGAGATGGATCAGGCAATATCACACTTAAATTATGTAATAAAAATTGCACTACAAACTCAAAAATAACTAAAACCTCCAACAAAATGTGTAATGAAAAAATACTGAGTGAAGCAATAAAATCAATAAACACTAAAAATAAAACGATGACGTTGTATGTACTTAAGAACGCCGGTACTGAAAGGTGAACTCAATCTAAGAACTAATGTAACCAGAAAAAATACTAACTACAAAGACCAACAGCATGGCAAAGTTTTATATTACTGAGGCACTAACAACAAATTGTTTTGGCTGTCCACAAGGAACATACTTAGACAAAAAGCCACCATTTCCCCACTAACATGAACGCAGGGAAAGAGTTCAAACAAGAACAGAAAGCAGAACTAGCAAACTTTTTCGCCTTGTCTTCAAACAAATTCAAGAAAACCGCATCTCTCACTCAACAATCCCCGATCCAGCCATAGCATATATAACAAATATCTACAACTCGTGTTTACAAGCAGGATATTGTACACAAATCTCCTCCTCCTCCTCCTCCTTCTTCTTCTTCACTTCAAGCAGCAGGCACACTAGCCTGTTCTGTATTCACAATATTCTTCCTTTTCATCATTACTATTGCCACCTTTTCTTAGGTCTTCCGACATCTTTTTTGCGAGTCGGTTAGTAGAGCATTACCAAATGGAGAATTCTATCGTATGGGTTGTGTCCAAGAATCTTCATAATTTTCAAATCAAATAAAATAGCAATCCTAGTAGAAATTTATTGGCCAATCAGTTTATTTCCTACTATTTCTAAAATTCTTGAAGAAATAATCTTAAAATGTTTAAACACGCATACAACGCAATTCCCATAGAATAAGTCGGATTCACAGAACACGTCACACACGCCAATTACTTCTCAAGTCAGAAGACAGCTATATCGCCTTTTAGAGGAAACATGTTTCTAGCCCTATCTCTAGATATTGGCCAAGCATTCGACCAGATGTGGCATATGGCATTTATTTGTATGTAGACATCATATGTCCCGTAAAAGGCAATTGGCCTCGGCGCTGGTGGATCCCAGAGTTCCGAGTCGGTCACCCAACCAGATACCCGCGATGTCTCGAATTCACTTAACCTTCGCGACTTCATGTAATTAACGAATTCGGCTAGCGACGTCGGTTTCGCGGTCTTGACTTTTTAGTAGAGCCATCCCAGCATTCGCCTGGATGACCGCGGGAATCACGAAAACTTGGTCAGGATAGCCGGCATGGGGATTGAACCTGGGCCTCCCGAATGCGAAGTCTGGCACTTGCTATTAATCCACAATTTCCAAAAAATAAGCACACCTTTTTATCTGATCCAAATAATAATCAACCTCCTATAAGATGGAATCTTCTCGAACATGGTCGGAGACCACCGATCACCGATCAAACCCTCAAACTGTGAAATCAGGATTACCACAAGGGTCGCCGCATTCACCAACCTGTGCGTAGCAGACTGACCCAAACTCAACTCATGAAAATAGCGCAGTTCGCTGCTCATACTGCAATCTTTGCATCCGGTCATTCACTAGAAAGAACTGAAACCCGACTTCAATAAACCTTCAAGACAGCTGGGCCTCCAAAATAAAAATCAAATTAAATCCAAACAAAACTGCTGTAAGAATATTTACCCTGAGACCATATAACCGACCCACTCCACTTACATTAAATTAGGAAGTAATTGACTGGCATTCACGTAACAAATCCATCAAATATGTAGGATTATCCATCAAATATTAACCCATCATGTATTACAGCCTAAAGCAAAACTACTAAGTCCAATAATAAATAGGTCAGCCAAACTTCCATATATCACAGCCCTAACTATATTTAAAACCATAATAAGACCACTCTTATAACATGCTTGTCCAGTTTGAATAAATGTCGCACTATCGGACACAAAAACATACAGATCGTTCAAAACGCAGTTTCTCTGTACAGTTACAAATGTACCATGATTTATTTCCAACCAAGAGCTGAACAATGCATTTCCAACTAGAAATTATATAAAACCACATCAGGTACCTCTCCTCACAGTTTTGCCGTAACTGAAGTAATAAATAATGAAGGATGAACAAAATTGAAATCTCTGTTGTTTGAAAGAAAAGAAGTCAAACATATTTTCGTGTGAGGCCACCGTTCGTTGTTTCGAGCCCGCTCTGTGCTTACGTTCCACACTTCAGCATGGACATCCCTTTGCGGAATTGGTCGGGAAATGCGAGCGAAGTCGAGGGAAGGCGGGCCAGTAGCTCGTGCGGGGGCATTTGACACACCTAGACTATGAAAAGAAGGAAGTTTTAAGTTGTGGGCGCTGTACTGAATTTTTCTAAATATCTGATACAAGAGAAGTTGAACACTCAGGAAAATATTGAAACCATAGATTCGCTCTGAATATAATACGATCGGTGCAAAAACATATGTATTCGGCACAGCATATGAAATGTCAAGTTTATTTGAAAACATTTGTAAGAAATCGGAATTCTATTTGAAAAGCCCTGAAGGAAAATGCTAGATTGTATACTTTACTGTGCAATGAAAATATAGACTACGTTTGAACATATTTTTCATACAGTTAGACTTGATACTGTACTCTACTAAAGTAAGCAAAAATTAGCATTTCGAGGTCTTGCTGAAAAAAATAGACTCAATAAATCGTAGGCATTTTATGGAACTGTTGATGTTGCTGGTATTAAGAAGTCGTGGAAAATTTCAAAATAATTATTCTAAGAAAAAAATTCATCAATCAAAAATCATTCGAACTGAATTAATTGAGTGCATTTTAGACTACATCAAAGATTTTGTAAAATCAGAATTGGCAACTTCTGATTATTTATAATCAGAAACATGACACGACAGGTGCCTCAGTGTTCTGCATAGTGAAGTTCGTTATTGCTAACATTACTGTAGTGGAGCGTTTCTTAGATATCCATGATGTACGTGTTGTTAGATCATCAGATTCTTGTTCGATTTATTGAACAAATTCTTACTACCACTTGACTATGAACAAAATCAGGTCAGTGTTAAGATGACGAGATCGTCATGTCCGGCCTTTTAAACGACTTTCCCCAAAAATAAGAAAACCCCTCTTGCAGTATTTTGTACATAGACTTACCGCCTAAATTTAGTGTAACAACGTTGTTGTAAAACAGTCAAATGTATTGTTTCATTCATTATTGGAATTTCTACATTTGTCCATCCATCTGTGAAAAGAACCTATGCTTTTATTTCTGCTTTGGGACCACGCATTTCAATTATAACACCTATTTGCTGGAGCTCCAACTCGAAATAAAGTGTAATTGAAGAAATAAGAGTAGAACGAATGTTTGCTCCGGGCAGTCTGACGAACAAGTTATTCAGCTTTCCAGGCGCTTTCTTCACGATATGTGGTTTTGATTTCATATTTCTGGTAGTAGTGTTTCAAGACATTTTGTTTGACAGATATCCTGTTAGAAAGTTTGAAAAATAGATAATTGGATCTTAACTACTGTGTATCAAAAGTAAGGACTACTTGTGATGTGCTAAGAAGGAATGAACTGTATTTTTCTGCTGTCATTGAAAAGGCCAACAAAATAAACGACTTGCGACTCACGGGAGAGTTCGGCTTCCAGTCTGAGAATGAATGTGTTCAGATTTATCGAGTGAAATTTGGACCACATTTTGATGCAAATGGACGAAAAATGTTGCTATTGTGAAAAAAATTATATTTGTTTAACTTTATAATAGCACAAAAGTTCAAAGAATTCTGAGACTCGTGATTTATATCTTACTTGTAATTTTACTTATTTAAAAAACAGCTACTTTTTTGCAGGCACCGACCTAATCAGTAGTTTATGTTCAGTCGTTTTTTTATTGACTCACAATTGCTGCCTTTAAGGTTTCAGGGTGGAAATCGCTCATTGATCTTCTCAAGTAGAGCTCCAAACTTGCCCATGCCGGATTACAAGTTGTGAAATTTATGTAGGATTTTCGTATCAATTTTGAACTACTTGAATAAAAACTCATTAATCGTTCCGAAATATTACAATTTATTTTCACAATTACACATTATACCCAATACCGCAACTCCACTATTGACTCTATGAATAAACACGCGTAACAACTCTAACAATACAATATAATCATGACATTCATTTTATATTTACAACACATTCACACAATTCTTCATTCATCTGATATCTATTACTTTGTCATGTCCTTGCTACTGTCGATTCTCTCTTATATGAATACTTCTTACATTTTAATTTGACACAACCTTGTCCTCCTACATGAACTATTTAATGTGTACGCACTTTCCTTTGGATGCCCACTGCACTCTTGACCGTTGAAATATTTAAGCTCCATTCTAGATCCATAAGCACCACGCCAACTTGTTTGCTCCAAGTCATAATTTAAGTACGTTGCGCAACTACCTTTATTAAAAATCCATTCCCTATGTTAATTAATTGTTCGCGTGCTTCTGTACACCTTCAGTTTCTCTTTTCACTAATTCAACAGCTCAAGTACGAATTATTCCCACAACACACTGCGCTGCCGACTCGCCCGACAACCGTGGCCGAGCACGTTATTTTTTGAAACCATTTATCCGCCCGTCAACTGTCTCTTCCTGACCGAAAGTTGTCAGTTACGACTCACTTTGCTCACTTCTGCGCACTGTGTTCATTTGTCGTGCGTACTGCTTATTTCCACTGACAGTCACTCAGCACCTTAATTATATTGTTTTTTCTTTAATAATCTTATTTTTCTATTTATAATTGTATATCGATGCAAAATCTTCTTGTTCGGAAAGCGCGAAAACATACCTAAAGAATACAATTTCAGACGAGAGACTTTCTTCTTTAAGGAATACTGTAATTCAGAAAAGGCTAAGTGCAAAAGAAGTTTTTTTTTTGCACTTAATAACAAAACATCAATAAATATATCACTAAGAAGTCTATCCTTGAAAGACGAAAGAATCGATTTGGTATGCAAGAATTAAGGGAGTTCAATTATAAGATACATTTTTATTTTCCTACTCGCTCTTCACCTCCCGTCATCCACGACTCGCCACTGCTTCTTGCACGTCTTCTCAGACGAAACGCTGTTACTCGTTCGGCGCTCTAACTAATGAGACAAGCGCGCAGCACAAGATGTTGAGTCGCCCTGTAGGGAACTTACCGCAAATAGTTTATTTATTTGAACTTATAACAAAAAATGTGAATTATTTCCCTTACAGAATTTTGAAGAAATTTGTCAGCGTTATAAAAATCAGATTATATTTATTCACCTTCAAATGACAATTAAACGATAATCGTTGATTGCACTTGAAATTAGGATTATTTCTTATAAATCACTGTAATTGCTTAGCTGATTTTTTCAGACAAAAATTCAATAAACTCCTCCTCAAGACTTCAAAACCTGTCTTCCGACTTTTAAAAGCAATTCATGTGCTTCAATACACGAAACTACATTTTTTGAGCAGCTTTTGTGCTCTACAGGATGTAGTAATTTCCCAACATGACTTATCAGTTTGAAGTCTACAGAAAAATGTGATGATGATTGAATATATTTTTATTTTTACATAAGATCTCTAATGTTCATCTCAGTTGATAAGAAGTTGACGATGCCGGTTCAGTAAATGAGTCAATAGAATGAATAGTTTGTTTCCACATTTCTCTTGTATTAAGAAAGTATTAAAATATATGCTAATGGCTTAGTACATCGTTTCCAACGGAAACGAATGTTATTTATTGGTGTTAAATATTATTATAGTATGATATTCGGCAAATTTTATTGTCGGCGGGGTACTACTTATCTAACTGAACACAAAATTAAGTTCATTATGCTACGTGTTCAGAGTTCTTTCAAATTCAGTCGGCCTTCATACTGCTCTTGTGTATATGCATATCTTGCGATTGTTCATTCCCGCCTGAGACACGGCATACTATTCTGATATTCTGGGGAAATGCATATTGTAACGTATTGTAGGACTACAGTTAGCAACCGCCACAAAGGGCGGCGGCAGAGGATTAGACGCCAGGGGCCAGGCAGGATGTGACACGCCGAGGTATTCTGGGAAATCCTAAGCGCTAGGGAAAGGGATGCCCAAAGTACGGGACAGCGCATTTTTGCCGCGTGCCGCGTGTCAAATTCTTGGAATCCAGGGAAATGGATGTCCAAAAATGCCTGGCAAAGCGGTCAGTGTGGGCCGTGTGCAAACCCCAGTGACGTTTCAGGTCACGTGGGTGGGGGCTATATAAGAACAAACGCAGAGCGCGGGGGTGGGGTTTGTTGAGCTGAGAGGGAACCCTCGTGCGAACGCACAAAAACTTGCGCCCAGGGCGGTGCGGAGCCGAGCTAGGCTCGTGCGGCGAACCATGTGTTGGGACGCCGTTGTGGACTATATCCACGGGTGACAAGAGGTCGCCGGAGCTGTCTGCTGTGTGCGGGAGGCTCGCTGAGGAGTGGCGCGGGCCACGAGTCAGTTATTCATTTTTTAGGATCGCTCCTGCGATCAGGAAAGTAAAGATCTACCAGAGCTGAGTAACTTAAAGTATTACTGTACATATTGTGAATAAACCTGTACATATTTATCATTGAAGCTCGTGTCTGTGATTATTGTGTATTCCCACGACGTCACAGACGGGTAGACATAATTGGTGGCAGCGGTTAGAAAGAAACCCACGGGGGAGTACGTGCACCCACCAAATAGTATAATTGGTGGCAGCGGTTATAAAGAAACCCACGGGGGAGTACGTGCACCCACCAAATAGTATAATTGGTGGCAGCGGTTAAACGAATTCCACGGGGAATATCATTCACCAAATAGCATAATTGGTGGCAGCGGTTATAAAGAAGCCCACGGGGGAATACGTGCACCCACCAAATAGTCATAATTGGTGGATGCGGTTATAAGAATTCCACGGGGAAGTGTTGCTCAATTGTGATAATTAATAGCAGCAGTTAAAACATTCACGCCGGAACGGCACGGCATTGTTGCACCATACGCATAGTGGTGGCAGTATTACGAACAGTGGGTGGGCCAGTGCGTGGGTGTGTCGACGGGCAGACATAATTACGACGCACGGGAGCAGAGAGGGTCCGCTCCGAGCCAGACGCCCACGTCTTCACGGCAACGCCGGAAGGAAGGAAGGAAGGACGGAGAAGGAAGGACGTCTCAAGGACAACCGGCTTTGATAAAATCAAGAAGTCAGCAAGGATCTGGTGTAAGTATAGCTATCTGCATTGTAAGGTTCAGTTCAGGTTTCAGTTATGGCTTACTTACCGAGATTCGGGAAAGATTGTGTAGTGCACGTGGCACAGGAATTAGGACTCCAAATTACAGGTGGAGAAACTTTGGTAGTGCTAAAAAAATTGATAGAGGAGCATTCCGATTACGAGGAGGAATTTGTGAAAGGGATAGCTCAGGCATATAAGGATGAACGTGAACGAGAAAAGGCCGAACGCGAATTAGAGAAGGAACGCGCCTATAAGGATCAAAAAGCCGAACGCGAAGCAGAGAAGGAACGTGCATTTCAGTTAGAAAAACTGAGAATAGAACAGGGCCAACTGGCGGGTAGAGCTAGTCCGCAGTCCGAAGTAAATAGCAAAATGCACATTCGATTAAATCAAGTTATGAGCCGATTCAAAGGGGAGGACGACGACATAACAGCATTTTTAAGTGTTTTTGAGAGTCAGGCGGAACAATTAGAAATTCCAGAAGAAGAGTGGGTGGCAAATCTTATGGGACTGCTCCCACACCAAATCAATGCATCGCTAACTTTAGAAGGGCAAGGTAGAAGAACAGAATATGCCGATTTAAAGAGTAGGTTATTAGAAATGTATCGATTCAATGCCGAGAAGTTTCGACAATTGTTCGCGAAACATGTAAAAGCCGCGAATACTACCTGGAACGTATACGCGAGAGAGCTGAAAAATTATTGCAAAGAATGGGTAGCAGGACTAGATATTCATACGTTCGAGGACTTAATGAATCTAATTGTAACCGATCAATTGAAGCGTCGTGTGCCTATTGATATTAAAGAGCACTTTATTGATGAGTGGGGGGAATTTAAGATGCCGTTAGAACTAGCTCGTAAACTAGACAACTATGAAAACAATAGGGCAGGCTGGAAACGGTCTTCGTTCAAGTCTTATAGGAAATCGGAAGCCGTAGGGGAACATGTTGCAAGCACGAGCAAGACGATGCCGATAGTACCGGAAACTCAGGGGAAATCGAGCGGTAAGAAAACTGATGTTAGGGCAGCATACGCGAAGCCAGACAAGCGGAAATGCTACGGGTGTGGTGCCACAGACCACATGGTCCGTGAATGCCCGCAGCGCCGCGTGGTCGAAAAAATTAATCATGTGGCAGACAAAACAGCTACGGAATTGTTTTCACCTTACGTGTTCTTTGGAAAAATTAATAAATTTCCCGGGCGATTTTTGCGCGACTCTGCTGCCAGTTTCGATCTGGTCCATGAGAAATTTATTAGCGACGAGAATTTAACGGGAGAAAGCGTGTGGATTTTGCAACCGCTTGATGCCTCACCACGAAATCTCCCGGTGGCAGAAGTCACTATTGAAGGGCCATTCGGGAAAGTAGTAACTAAAGCCGCAGTTGTGCCTCGGGAATGCGACAGCGGATATTACTTATTAAGTAATAGAACAGCTGCTCTGTTGGAAGAAGTAAAGGCAGGATTTATTGAGCCACAATTAGTTGCAGCCGTAACGACGCGGGCAAAAGCCGCTGAAACGTCGCGGGTGACTCAAGAGTCGGGGCCGGCTGACCGACAGGCAGGCGAGTTTGACGCGGACGAGCAGGTAGAAAACCTTGAACAATTGAGGCAGCAGGGAGCCGTTAGTGAAAGGGACGCCAGTGCAAGTGTACTAACGCCCGAAGTGAATGAACTCATAAATGTTACCCAGACCGAGTTCGCAGCTTCACAACAAAGTGACCCGGAAATCAAAACATTATACGACGCGAATAAGCACAACGTACCGGAAGCAGGGCGAGAGTCGTATTTCGTGAAAAATAGTATTTTGTATCGGTCAAGACACAGCAAGCGCGGAGAAAAATTTAATATGTTAGTAGTTCCGACTAAATATCGGGCCGCCGTTCTCAAGGTGTGCCATGAAACCGCGAATGCACATTTAGGTTGCACTAAGAGCAAATCCAGCATGTCGCGATACTTTTATTGGCCTCGTTGTTTCCAGGATATGGAGACATATGTGAAAACTTGCGATGTGTGCCAAAAGGTTGGTAGGCCAAATGATCGAAAAAAAGCACCGTTAATGTTAGTACCGCCGATAACGGAAGTCTTCGGTAAAATAAATATTGATACTTGTGGACCTCTTCCCGAAAGTAAAGAAGGCAACAAGTTTATTTTGACAGCCATTTGTTTAGCGTCTAGGTATCCGGAGGCTATTCCAATTAAAGATTTGCAATCAACAACTATCATTAGTGCCTTGTTGACATTATTCAGTAGAATCGGGTTTCCTAAGGAATTACAAACAGACCAGGGTACGTGCTTTACAAGCGCATTGACAGGTGAATTTGCTAGGAAGTTTGGGATCAAACTGGTGAGAAGTTCGCCCTACCACCCGCAGTCAAATCCTATCGAACGCGTGCATAGAACGATGAATCGCTTAATCAAAGTGTTATGCTTGGAAGCAGGAACGGAGTGGGAGGACCAAATGCCCGCGATTTTATTTGCTTTGAGAACCACGGTGCACGAGAGCCTCGGATTCACTCCAGCTGAATTAGTGTATGGGAGGAACCTCAGAGCTCCCATAACCTTATTATATGAACACCTTGCAGGCGAGGACGATGAGGAAGAAAATTCCGTCGTCGAATATGTGTTCAAGCTAATAAATAGGCTTCAGAAATCTCGCGAATTAGCTCACGAGAAGCTTGTTAACGAGCAGGAGAAAAGAAAAACGTGGTACGATCGGCGAGCTGTACACAGAGAATTCGCGCCGGGCGACCGGGTGCTGGTGTTGGCCCCGAATCGCACAAAAAAGTTATCTGTTCAATGGATAGGACCGGGAGAAGTAGTAGAGAAAAAATCGGACACGAACTACTCTGTCCGAATGCCGGGGAAAAAGGAAGAGCGTATCTACCACATTAACATGTTGAAAGCGTACGTGCAACGTACCGAATATCTGAATTATGTAGCAGATCGCAGCTCAAACTTCGAAGTTGAGGAAGACGAGCTGGATAAGTACGCTATTAACCTTGATAGTGTCGACTTCGATGCGGAAGCTATGCTCGAAGGAACAGAAGTCGAAGACGAGTTCCGCGACAAACTGCTCAAATTAATTGTAAAGTACAAGCATATATTTTCAGACAGACCAGGGTTGACGGATGGCGTCACCATGGACATTGAATTGACGGACGAGTCGAAAAAGATAAGAAGTGCGCCTTATCGAATGTCGCCGCGTCAATCAAAAATTTTGCAGGAAGAAATCGCGAAGATGTTACGGGATAACATAATCGAAATAGGCGACTCT